>CM069905.1:63255008-63283568 GCA_036172215.1 Camellia granthamiana
AGGATGGTATGAAAGCCATGCAGCAAGACGCTGTCCGTCAAGCGGAATTCGCCAAGCAACAGGGCGTGGTCATAGCCCAACAGGCAGAGACAATTGCCAGACTAGAGCAACAAACCGGAGCATCTGCTTCGCATCAAGCTCCTCCACCACCAGGGGTTCAGACACCCGGGGAGACAGCTAATGTCCAGGAAGGTATGGACATTCCGACAGGTCCAGCTCCGCCCCCGATTCTACCGCAACTATCCAAGGCGCCCACGCCTATCAATGTACCGGACTCCCCCTTTGAGTTCGATGCAGACCCCACAGCACTGAAGCTGAGTAAGCTGGAAAAGATGTTTAAGAAATCCCAAGGAGTCAAGTCCATTCCCAACATTGAGGATGGGTATACGGACGCAGCTGTGACGCTGCCAGATCGGTTCAAGATGCCACAAATCGACCGATTTGATGGGTCCGAGGACCCCATGGTGCACCTGAGGCTGTTTTCAGATATCTTAAGGTCGATGGGCCTCACCAGACTACAGAAGCTGTCTCTGTTTGGCCGAACCCTGTCAGGTGTGGCGGCCATCTGGTACGCGAAACTGGAAGACGATGTTAAGAGGAATTGGGATGAGATGGCCGAGGCTTTAGTCGATCAATACTCCTACAATACACAAATTGAGATTACAACCCGTGATCTCGAGATGACTAGGTAGGAGCCGAAGGAAAGTTTCTCCGATTTTGTAACTCGGTGGAGGGCCAAGGCCTCAATGATGACCATTAGGCCAATGGACAAGGATCAAATACGAATGGTTGTGCGCAACCTCCAACCCAAACTCATGCAAAAGCTTATCGTCCTCCTCCTTCCCACCTTTGCAGATCTACATGAGATTGGGGTACAGATCGAGGATGCCATGAAGCAGGGCCTTATCGACCAGGAGAAGGAACAGCCTAGGCGGGCGTTTTCCCGCAGTTCGACTGCGACCACCGGTGGCGATGTGGCCACAAGATCTTCTGAGGTGGGCATGGTCACCACCACCACATCAAAAAAGACTACCCCATTCACCGGTGCATCTGGAAGTAGCTCACAGAAAACCAAATATCCACCCCGAGTCAAGAGGGTTTTTACCCCACTTTACATGCCTTTGTCAAAGGCTCTAGAGGTCTTAATCCGGAAGGGACATCTGAAACCATTGGAACAACGGCCTTTACCTGATCCTCTCCCTCCAAAGCATGACCAGACTAAGTACTGTGCGTACCATCAACAAACCGGTCATGAGACCGATAGCTGCTTCCGTCTGCGCCATGATGTACAGGATTTGTTTGACAACAAGGTCATTGCCGCACCATCTCAGCAGAGTCTATCACTATTGGATCAGTGAACTTGGGGGATAGTATGAATATGTGATCGGGGGATGAACCACCTGCGGGTGGCACTCAGTTTACTCCAGACGTGGGAATGGCACGCACTATTTTGAGCAGTATGCAAATACTGGTTTTTGTACTTTCTGACTTGGGTGTTGAGTCAGTTCTGTAGTTTTGTTTTGAGTCTGTCTCTTTGTTTTGAGTCAGTCTTTCTGATTAAGGGTCTGTCTTGTTATATCGAGTCAGTCCTGTTGTAAAAAGATCGGGTGATTCCGGGGGTGTTACCTCGGGTATCACCATTTTGTTTTGCATTTGTCTTTTCGTTTTCTTTCGAGTCTGTTTCTGCCTTGGAGCCAGTTACACCAGAAGATTTGAATGGAACAGCGGTGATTGTCACACCCTTGTATTTGTATCTGCCGTGTGCCAATTGTACCAGAAATTCCAAATGAGATGGCAGTATTTGACTAAGAACTCTGTCTTTTCTGTGCCTTGAAGTCGTTGTAATGACCTGAGTTTTTTCAAAACTTTTTGAACACTACGGTGAAAACGAAGATGAGGGAATTCCTCGGGGTTTGTAAAAATTTGATCAATTTGAGAGAAAGAGAGGCGTGCTAAGCCCTTAATGATTGAAATCATGCTTGTTAGCATGAGTACTGAGAAGGACCCTGGCTTTGATCCAGATTGGTTCTACACTGTCTTCAGCACGAGCGATTTGTCGCTTTCTTAAAAACTTTCAAAAATGTTTTGCGCGGTCCTACGAAGACATGTGTGGAATCGCTCTTGAGATTGTGCAGCTTAGGATCGCTCTCGGCCTCGAGACTCAACCCCTTTGCTTTCAAACCTTGAACTTGGATTCAGAACGTTCAAAGGACAATCATGATGTGATGCCTGTGTGGCCAGATTTGAAGTAGCCCTCGAACAAGAGGCACCGAAGTCAGATCAAGAGGATCAGATATTGTCAAAAGTAGCTTGCAAAGCTAGATCAGAAGCACCCCTCGAACAAGGGGCAAAAAAAATATCCAATGTGCTCGAAGAGCCAAAGGTGGATCTTTCTGCAAATCAATACAACAGCCACTCTCCTGGATACAGAGGGCTTCAATCTCAAAACCATTTGGCATGGACTTGTTACACTTCTACCCTTTGAGAGGCTCGCTGGGCCGAAAACCCGGAAGGGCGACCCAGGCAAAAGTTAGAGCAAAGAAAAAATACAAAATACAAAAAAGAAATACAAAAATACAAAAAAGCAAAAAAGGAGAAGAAAAAAAGAATGAAAAGACAAAAAAAGAGAAAAAAAAGAAAAACAAAGCTCGCAAGGTTGAAAACCTGCAACAGGCGCCTTGGCAAAAGTTAGAGCATAAAAAGGAGAGGTTAAATACCCGAGTGTACCTTAACCCCGAACTACGTAAGGCTTGATTCCCATCTTTGGGATACGTAGGCAACTTCACTTTGAAGTCCAGCCACAAACACTTCAAATTCGATTGTGTCCATGTAATGGTTTTGACCATCCTTGCCTTCTCTATATCCGAGATTTCGGTTGTAATCATCGCTCTGAGGACTGATCACAATGCGCCGCGGTGCCATTCACACAAGGGGCAACTTTCCGTTGCCATTCAATGCGCTGCGGTGCCATTCAAACAAGGGGTAACTTTCCGTTGCCATGCAGCTCCCCTCAAGCAAGGGGCAATTCTCCTTCGAATCTGAGGTTGCGCATCTCGAGAGTGGGTTTTACGCTCGTTGAGCAGTGACCGTTTGCAAAAACAGTTTTTGGGAATTTTTACTGAGGTTGACTGATTTTCCCTAGAAAATTATTCCATTTTTCCAAAACTGGACCGTTTTCTTGGACCCAAAAAAGGAAAATTTTCAGTGCTCATAACCTGACTTGCATGATTTTAAATCAGAAAATCGAACAAGCATGTTAATCTAACTCTCATGTTGGTCAAAATTGTTTTAGTAGAAAGCAAAGAAAAAAAATATAAAAAATGGTCAAAATGATGAACTAGGGGCGCAGTCGAGTCAGGAGTTCTATCTTTTCCCCTTTGTCAAAATACTTGCCAAGAAGGGCACTCTACCTGCCGGAAGAGGGCACAACTGAAGTCAACAACAAAGGGCTGAAAGCTCTCACATCCTCCAAGCAATGAGGCATCAAGCCAAGTGCGAAGCACGAACTGGAATGGGGCCAGATATTCCACTCCCTCATCTGGATAGGTCTGATCACGTCCAAATCCCCCAATAGAGCATCGTCAACCAATGACAATTGCAGATCTGCTGCACGTCCAGCCGCATCGCAACCCCTCTGTGGGAAAGTTCACTGCTGTGCGCAGAAAAAAAAGAATCTAGCAGAATGCTAGGGGCAAGAGCCCGCAACTTCCTGTTTATCCATCAACCACCCAGGGGAGGGATAAAAAAATGAGAGATTGAAGAATAGAGAGGTGTGCGATGAGAGAAAAAGTGAGCAAAAGGGCTTTGAGAGAAAAACTAGAGGTTGAGTGCCAAGTGATGTGAGAGTCACAAGTGAGAAAGGGTAGGAAACCATACCCAGAGAAACTGGCTCCTCGTGCACCAAGAGGTCTCTTGCCTTTGTAACCCATCCGAGTGTTGTGTTTGTGTCTTTGTTTGTCTCGATTCTTGTTTCGAGTCGTTTTGAGTGTCAGTAGATGTGTTTAGGTTGTTACCTTTTGTTTTCCGTTATTGAGTCGTAGTGCGCTGTGTTCAGTTGTAGACTCGATACCCTGGTCAAGAACTCATTTCAATTTCAAAAAATAATCATTTTGTGCTCAGAGTGCTGTGCCATTCTCCACATTTGGGCAAGACAAGATTTTGTCCTGACAAGATTTTGTCCTTTCAAAAAAACCGCAGGGTTCAACCCAGGTCATGAGAAAACAGTAAAACCAGGACCTATCTGAAGCTATAATGGTTCCGGACTGCAAAGCAAAAGCAAAAGAGGAAAACGTCGGGTATCAGAGTTTGTTTCAACTTCAGTAAGTTCCGAGACTACATCCCGTGTGTACCTCTTCAGGTCTAGCCAATGCTCCGAAGTATGAGTGTACCTCTACCTCAAGCTCAAGATCAAGTCTGCTTCAAGCCAGAATAGCGATCAGAAGTGCTCTCCTCGAGTACCGTTTCGTGCCAAAGACATCTTGGTCGTGTTTGCAATGAGTTCCTAGGAGACCAACTACGACGGTGGAAACTAGAGTTCGAATGGCTGATGCCTAGAACGTAAAGGTTCGGGATTTCCGGGACTAAAGTCTGGTTTAAATACCCAGGGGTGTATCCCCGGCTTGAAATCTGTATGGAAGCCTCATAGGTTGAGATAGCGTGTATGCACCTCAATTCTGGATACTGAACCAACCTAGTCTATCACCCCGTTGGAGAATAGGGAAAATTGTGAATACGATCAGGAAGAAAGGTGGCATCCCAAGTGTTCTACGTGGAGAACCCTTGTCAATATTTCAGAGCCTTTGTACTGTGAGTTGAAGGTAAAGTGTTCGAAGAGCACAAGGGGGGAGATCCCCGTCGGAGAAGAGCGGTTCACCGCCACTCACCTCATGAGGTGCTTTCTAAAGCGCCGCTTTGTCTATTTATTGCTTTCCTTAAGCATCATGCATTGTAATGCATTGTACCTATCAAGTTTCTTTCTCAGTCATGCACGATATTGTATGTACGGTTCATTCAAAGAAGTTCCGTTTGAGACCAATTGTTAGTGTATCAATCACACTTCATTCGTTTTGTGTATCTATCACACACATTATCATTTTGTGTATCTATCACGCATATATTCACTTTAGTGTATCCATCACACTTGTTCACTAAGTGCATCTATCACACTTCATGTTCACATTCAGTATATCTATCATACTAGTTCACTAAGTGCATCTATCACACTTTGTGTTCACATTCAGTATATCTATCATACTAGTTCACTAAGTGCATCTATCACACTTTGTGTTCACATTAAGTATATCTATCATACTCTGTTCACTAAGTGCATCTATCACACTTCGTGTTCACATTTAGTGTATCTATCACACTCTGTTCACATAGTGCATCTATCACACTTTGTGTTCACATTCAGTATATCTATCATACTAGTTCACTAAGTGCATCTATCACACTTTGTGTTCACATTCAGTATATCTATCATACTCTGTTCACTAAGTGCATCTATCACACTTCGTGTTCACATTTAGTGTATCTATCACACTCTGTTCACATAGTGCATCTATCACACTTTGTGTTCACATTCAGTATATCTATCATACTCTATTCACTAAGTGCATCTATCACACTTCATGTTCACATTTAGTGTATCTATCACACTCTGTTCACATAGTGCATCTATCATACTTTGTGTTCACATTCAGTATATCTATCATACTCTGTTCATTAAGTGCATCTATCACACTTCGTGTTCACATTTAGTGTATCTATCACACTCTGTTCACATAGTGCGTCTATCACACTTCGTGTTCACTTTTAGTGTATCAATCACACTCTGTTCACATAGTGCATCTGTCACACTTTGTGTTCGCTTTTAGTATATTCCATCATACTTGTTCACTAAGTGCATCTATCACACTTTGTGTTCACTTTTAGTGTATCAATCACACTCTGTTCACATAGTGCATCTATCACACTTTGTGTTCACTTTTAGTATATCCATCATACTTGTTCACTAAGTGCATCTATCACACGTCGTGTTCACCTTCAGTATATCAATCATACTGGTTCACTAAGTGCATCTATCACACTTCGTGTTCACTTTTAGTGTATCAATCACACTCAGTTCACATAGTGCATCTATCACACTTTGTGTTCGCTTTTAGTATATCCATCATACTTGTTCACTAAGTGCATCTATCACACTTCGTGTTCACCTTTAGTATATCAATCATACTTTGTTCACTAAGTGCATCTATCACACTTCGTGTTCACCTTTAGTGTATCCATCACACTTGTTCACTTAGTGCATCGATCACACTTCGTGTTCACCTATTGTGCGTCTATCACACTTTGCGTTTGCCTTTTGTGTATTCATCACACTTTGCTCACTTCATTCATTTAGTGTATTAATCACACTTTGTTCATATAGTGTATCTACCACACACTCGCTTTGTATCTATCACACTATGCCTACTTTGTGTATCAATCACACACTTTCGCTTTGTGTATCAATCACGCGCTCGCTTTGTGTATCAATCACACACTTTCTCTTTGTGCATCTATCACACTATGTTCATCTTGTGTATCCATCACACTGCGCTCACCTTGTGTATCCATCACGTTTTGCTTCATATAGTGTATCCATCACACTCGCTTCACTTTGTGTATCTACCACACACGTTCACTTTTTGTATCTATCACATGCCCCCTTTGTGTATCCACCACACACATTTGCTTAGTATATCTATCACATATTTGCTTAGTGTATCCATCACACTCGTTTTGCTTTGTGTATCTGTCACACTTTGCTTCACTTAGTGTATCAACCACACTTTATTCATATAGTGTATCCATCACACTCTCTTCACTTTTGTGTATCCATCACACATGTTTGTCCACTTAGTGTATCTATCACGCTTTGTTCGCTTTTGTGTATCTAACGCACATGTTCGTGAGAATTGCATAATTCTCTTACATCCTTCCTGCATGAGATGTAGTTTGGTTCATGTCTACTTGCTGGCATAGCATTCGCTTAAAATGTTGCATCTATTTTGCATAATTGCTTCATCACAGCTCTCTTTGCATGATCATAAGTTATGCACTTGCATTGTGCATCACTTTGCATCCTACCCCTGAACTACGCTGGTTTGATTCCTTGCAAAGGGATACGTAGGCAGCCTGCGGGCACAACCATTTATTTATATTTTGTTTGTTTGTCCAAGTCTTCGGCCTTGTCAAAAATGGGTCGTCTCTGGGCTTTGATATTCACTCCCGTCATTGTTATGACTTCCGAGTTCTGTCAAAGAGGGGCAACTGTAGACACCCCATTTTTGACCGCCCTTAAGACTTGGGCGTTACTAATGGTTTACTTGTTGGAGAAAGGTGTGCAGGGCACAGGTCCGGTTTCCTCGGCAAGGAGAGATACAAATCTCAACTTCACACCCTATTTTGGACCAAAGCTATTTTGGATGGTTTTTAGACCTTAAAACCCTCTCTTTCAAAACTTTTTTGAAATAAAATTTCTACGATGCTCTGAGGCTCACATTTTGTCAAATGATGTGCTTTTCGATAAACCGAGCAAGGACAAAGTGGGAATTAACGAAAGAGAGATGAAATCTTTGAAAAATCTTTCAAAACACCTTGCTTAGGGGTTTGAAGTTGAAGAAAAGAGGAGAAGATGGGAGAAAACAGGCTGGAGAAGAAGATAGGCAAGAATTGCTAAGAGAGGGGCGAGCAGTTCTCGCTAAATCAAGCTCATCTGTCTATACACTTGGATTTGAGCTATGAGGCCACCACCACTGGAAAGAAGACTTCCGGGGCTTCATTTTGCACTCAAGAATCTCCTAGAGCCAAGTCTGGGAGGGGGAGATATGATTGGTTGAAGTTGGGCATCATCCCGGTTGGATCGAATCTGCGCGGCTTCACCAAAAAGGGCATAACTTTTTCCACAGGAGGAATTTTAATGCAAGGTTTGCGCCATTGGAAAGCTAACTTCCGGGGCTTCGATTTGGACACCAACCAGCCGTTTTTTGACCTTACCGGCCATCCACCGGCCAGCATAAATAGCAGGTCGGCCAAATATTGTGCCGACCGGCCATTTATTTGGCCGATGACCCTTTTTCTTGTCCGGTTTGACCCTTTTGACTCTTGCAGGCATGGTGCATGCCAGCTGTGCCAGCTGGAGTGCACAGACCCGACCCCCCATGCACATGTGTGGTTGTTTTGCACCTTTCCACCCTTTTGGCCCCAAACCTCTTCTAGAAGGTTGACCCTTTGGCCAAGCTTCTTGGAGAAGCTTGGCCAGCTGTATTGGCTTCCTCTAGAAGCCTTGAACCTCCTGGCCCCCTTGACCCTTTCTCTTTAGCTTAGCCATTAAGTTTCTTGGCTTTGCTTGGCCTATATAAGCATCCCATCTCCTCCATTGTAAGAGGTTGGTGGTTTTGGAGCAAAAAACCAGAGATATAGATATATATCTGATATATACATACATACATCCTCCATATCTCCCTCCTCCAAAGCTCAAAACATCCAAGTTCTACACCCCTTTCTTCATCACCACCTAGCACCACACCACCACCTCCATTTCCAGCAGCTTGGAGGTCTTCTCAGAGGCTAGGAGGCAGCTTTCCTTGGTCCAAGTGGCAGCAAAGGGTTACTCTACAAGGGTGAATCATTTTCTTCCCTTTTCTAGTCTTTTCTTGCTTCATATCTAAGCCATAGTTGCTTGTATATTTGAGCTCCGACCAAAACTGAAAGTGGCATTTTTTTGAGCTCTATTTCATCTTTCATTAAGGGTCTTACCTTGTTTGGGACCCCCATCTTGCACTTGCTTCATTACCCCTTTGTATGCCATAATCTTGCATAGCATTTTTGGCTTATGTGTAATCTATTTTGGAGCATGATGTAAACTGTAGATAGGCTTATTTTGAGCCCTTCTTCAACATTGAAGAAGGGCTCACCACTGTTTGGGACCTCCATGTATCACTCGCCATTGTACCCCTCTTTGGTCCCCATTCCTGCATGATTTATTAGCCTATTGAGCTTCTGTTTTTCGGCCATGATCAGAGCTGAAAGTGGCTATATTTTGACCCCCTTGTCACGTTTCATTAAGGGTCTTTGACTGTTTGATGAGTATTTTGTATACTTTGTGTTATAGCCTTCTTGTGGCCTTAATCTTGCGTTGCATTTTGAGCATGTTTGTATACTGATTTGGGGCTTGTCATCTACTGAAAAACATCATATTTTGGGTCCCACTTCAGTGTTGTAGAAGGGTATTTTTCTGTTTGGGCTTTGTATCTACCACTTGCCTCATTGCCTCCCTCGCGGAGCTATTTTTGCATGCTAATTTTGTCCTATCTATGCCTGCTGTTTGGCCTTGATTTGAACTGTAAACATGCTTGTTTTGGGTCTGCCTAGCTTCTGTTTTTACACTTCATGTTCAAATAATGCATGCTTTGTATAGCTATAAGTCATTCCATGCGATTAATTTTGAGTTTCGGGATGCGTCTCATGTATCGGGTGCCTTATTGCTATGTTTCGGGGCTGTTTTGCATACCATTTTGCCTCTGATATTTGCATGCTATTATGCCTTATTCCATGTTCTGCCACGTCTTGTTAGAGTGGCATTCTGTGCCTTAGGGTCGGTCCTCGGTTTGCGTGCACACGTGCACGCACTTCGAGAGTCTCATTTTCATCATCATGGCCTCCTATGTGAGTGTGGCCGAGGTCTACTTGTATTGGTGTAAGCCCATCTTGCATTGTGCATGCCATGTTACAATGCGTTGCGCATGTTATGTTGTTGCATTGCGTCATGCCTTGCATGTTTGTTCGCATACTCATATTGCATACTTAGCTCGCATGCTTAGGTTGCATTTGGCATGCATCCCTTGCCTCTTGATCAAGGATGATAGAGGTTGGGGCCTTTGATGTGTTTTGTGTTTGCATTCCATTTGATATCAAAGTTGCTAACTTGGCTTTTGGGCCATCATGCATTGAAATGCGTGATTGATGGCCCGGGGGGTCAAGGGCCATGCTCCCTTGAGTCCATTGCATGATAGGGAGTGTGTCCATGCACACATTTGCTTGAAATTCCATGCCATACACTGCTTGCCCTCTGCTGCTGTCAATTGCAGGTTCTGCAGCAATTTTTGGCCGACCGGCACTATTAAGTGCCGACCGGCAAAGAATGACTGGTCGATAGCATAATATGTAGCCGGTGATCATATCCTTCGGCCGGTGGTGTTTCTCTTCAGTCGGTGGTGCTCCCCAATGTTCAGAGAGGCCTCCTTGAGACTTGTGCAAATTTTCAGAGGAGCATGGCAGTGTAAACAGAGGCAACAGTGCTATGGCAACAGGTTTCCGGGCAAGATGGATCGAGCATGCATCATTCACGCATCCCGAGGCAGGGCTGTGGCCACCTCCTTTCTGCATTCAATCTGTTAATTAATTAGAAATTCTGTAATAATTAATTTAGTATTCGGACTGTATTATTCTTTTGGTCCCTCCGAGCAAGGGCGAATTTGTAATAAGTGTGGGTGCGTGTGTGCATGTCTTCCAACCCCCACTTCTTTCTTCCCTTTTATTTACCTGCTTATGATGGTAGATTAGGGCATATTTAAATTAGCATACCTTATGCTGTGCATGCGTGCATCCATACATTTGTTATACATGCATCGGGCTCGGCGCATCATACAAACTGCATTATACTTCAATTCCAAATTGAATACGTGTTATTTGTAGCATTTCACATGCCATGTTTAGGATAGTCGAGCCTGTCTAGATTACATTCTTGCATGTGTTGCATTAGCCATCTTAACATAAACTAGGATCATGCATATGATTACTAACTAGTTTCTGTTTTGGCTTGGAGTACAAGGTGAGATTTTATGCTTTAGCATATCGCATGCGTGTGAGTGTTGCCATAAATAGCATGATTACCATGAGGCTAAGTGCTTATGAGATAAACTGCTTGAATGCCTGTGGGTGAAGGTTGGATTGTTTGAGTTGGAAAAACTCGTTGAAATCCGTGTTTTAGCCTACTTGCGAGTAGCAAATTCCAAAACGTTTTTGTAAAACAAACGGATATGCAATGCTTGTTTCCAAATTAGGCAATCTAGTCTATACTTGTTTGCTGTGCGCATAACATAGTAATTCTAGACTAATAACCGGAATAAGAACACATAACGTTTTCAAAATCGGATATCAGGGTTAGTAGAGGCCGGTCTTCGGACTGGGCGAAAGGGGGTGCTCATAGCTGACCTTCCCCGATCGTACCCAAGCTCCCGAGCCAAGACAACTTTGGTGATGACAGACACGTGGCCTTCGGCACCGAGTCAGGGTTTCCTAAATTTCCCATTTTAAAAAAATATTTAGGTGGCGACTCTGTATCTGGCAAAGCAGTCCATGTTTGGCACTTCTTTTCAAAATCTGTTTTTCTCAAAATGATTTGCCAGAGTTGGACTCTTTGGTTCAGATTACGAACCGCAACAAACAAACAAGGAGAGTCCGAACTGTAACCCGTGAGTTCCCTCGCGGGCGTGTTACAATACCCCAAATTCCAATCCCATGCCTTATAAACCCACTCAAAACTTCCCACCAAATTAATGTGGAACAAGCCATTTTTCAAACCTTTAAGAATTTTCCACCAAAACTCCATTTCCATGAAGCACACTTTGGCTTCAATTTCCCATTCACTCGGTAATGGTTTTGAGGAACCAAATATACCACATGAATCACAATGCGACATAAAACGCGTTACCACTTTGACCCGCGAAAATCGACGCATGGGTCCCACCTAAAAATTAGACCAAAGTTGAATAAAAATTCTGTTTTTTTCGTAGAATTTTCAAAACTATTCTAACAATTCCTGACCAGTTACAGCAATTTGAGGTTCCCCAACCATTGATAGTTCCTGAATCAATTAAAAAAGCCTCTAAAGCCTGGAGATCGTTCGAATTGCATGTGATGTTTTGGGAATTCGAAACTTGAACTCATGAACAGAACACAAGAGCGAAAGTGAAGATTACCCACAACTCCAACACACCCATCCCAGAGAAACAATTACAAAGCTTGAGAGAGAGAGAGAGAGAGAGAGAGAGAGAGAGAGAGAGAGAGGTAAAGTCTGGTTTTAGAAGAACCCAGTTGCTAGGCGATGAATTGTGATCTGGGTTTTGTTAGTTTCAGTACTATTGTTGATAAAATAAAAACAAACAAGAATTGATGAGAGAGATATGATGGATGGGTTCTGGGTTTGGGTTTGTACAAACAATCAAAGAGGAGAGACTGAAACAACTAGGTGAAGGAAAGAGATGGGGTGCTTGGCTTTGGCGGAGATTATTTGAAAAATCATTCCTCGCTCACCTTTTGGAATTTTTTTTTTCAATTTATTTAAATTATTTTTATTTAATAAATTATAATAAAAGTTACCCTAAATAATTTGATATAAACTCTTAAGGCTTCGTTTGGAAAGAAGAGTTAGGTTGGGTTTGTGGTTATTTTAGTCACAAAAAGAAAAAATAGACTGTTTAGCCTAATAAAACAAAACATCATATCCAATCCATAATCATTACATTCTTTCTTTCACAAAAAGTCAAAAAAGCCAAAAAATATCCTTCCGAAACGAGACTTTTTAGCCCCAGGCTAAAATAGCCGAAGAGCCAAAAAGCCAACCTACTTTCCAAACGAACCCTAAATAAGTTATAAGCTATGTGTATAAGGGAAATTCTGTTATACACACATTAAAAAATGGTGTACCATATATCAATTAAATAATTCCATTTTTTTTTTTATAGTTATGATTAATTTTTTTCTTTTGATTATGACATTATTTTAGTTATGATTTATAAGTTTTTTAGTGATACGTCATATTGTATTTAGTTATGATATATACATTTTTAGTTATGATTCAAAAAATAAAAATTATACCATTTTTTTCTAGTTATAAGATGCATAAGCCTATTTTGGCATCTAAGTTAAAAATTAATTTTTTGATTTTTAATTTTTTTAAGTCAGTTCAATCCTTTATTTTTTTTTTACAATTTTTATGAAAGAAACAAAAAAAATAAAAAAATAAAAATTAACTTTCAACCTATTTTTCAAAATAAATCATATAGTGTATTGGGTTTTCCATGTATATAATCCCTACCAAACACCCCATAGTGGTGTGACGAGAAAGGTTAATACTTTGGGCCTCAACAAGTCGAATCTCGAGTGCCTTGAATCTCTCTCTCTCTCTCTCTCTCTCTCTCTCTCTCTTCTCAAACCCAAGCAGCTCAGGTCCTCTCGCTCCCTCTCATCCCTTTGTCCTCTCGTTGTCGGGTTATTGTTTTGTCTCTGATGACTTCCTCCATCTCCAGTTTCTTTCTCACTCCCTTAGACTTCTCTCATTCTCTTTTTATTTTCTTCTTAACTAGTTCAACAAATTGAATCAGCAATAGCCAGATCAAAAACCCATTAATATTATGTACCAGTGTACTATAGCAAACTCATTTGCCAATGTATAGCAATTTCAATATAATCTAATAAAAATACTAAGGATTAAGATGCATTTGAGGTTTAAATTGCAACAATTTATGTGAAATAAGTCTCATAAAGACCACCACTGCTCCTTTTCCTATCATTTTGACACTATTATCGAAAAAAAATTAAAACATAGTCGACTGGCCATAAAACCATTTGGCTAGCCAAAAAAAAAATCACCGGCTGGCCAAACAAAATGCCGGTCGGCCAACTTTTTTTCTTTTTTTTTTAACCCACCAAAAGTCTAAAAAGAAACTCATTCATCATGATTACGTAGATGTTGGCACCATAAATCTGTAATTTTATTATTTATATAATTACAGGACATGTGGCACCCTCCTACTCATTTGGAGGTTATGAGAAGTTATGAAATGTAGAAAGATGATGGAGAACAAAGTAGAGAACATGAAACACGAAGTGGAGGTTGAAGGAAGTTATGGAATATCATGGAGTATGAAATGGAGGAGGTGGAAGAGTGAGTAGTTTTAGGTAGTTTTTCCTAAAAATGTTTGCCTATAAATGGCCATTCATAGCTACATTGTAAAGAGATCCATAACTCAAATAAAAGACAATTGATTTATATTTTTCTTTTTATTTATATTTTTTGCATTTTATTTTACGCACTTCCTTTTCGAAGCATTTATTTTTAACATTTCATTTTCGAAACATTTATTTTCAACATTTCATTTTCGAAGCATTTATTTTCAGTATTTCCTTTTCAAAGCATTTTATGCACTTCCTTTTCAAAGTATAGGAGTAGAGGTAAGTAATTGTTACTTTGATTGTTCACTCAATCACTCCGATTGTTCACTCAATCATCTTTCTCCGTCTCCCTCCTTCTTCTATTAATTTTTCTTTTCTCTACACTTGGTAATTTTGAAGTCCTCTTCATTGAGGTAAAAGAACTGTCAACACAATCGCTTGATAATTGGCTTGAATTTAATTTGTAAGGATTTTTCAATCCTTACAGGTACGCTCACATTTATGATATTTTTCTTCGTGAGAAAAATAAGCCAACAATAGACACATGTTTTTACAATTACAATTCTCAAAACTATATTCAACAGCAGTTTAACAAAAAAAGATGTTGTATGCAGTTGTGATGATTTCAGTTTGTAGTTCATTCATTAAGAATATTGAAGAAAAATTAAATAAAAAATCAAACTTGAAGAGTTTTGCTTTGTAAATGGAATGAGAGAGAGAAAGAGAGAGAAAAATGAAAAGAGAGAAAGTTACAGAGAGAGAGGACGGAAGGGGGCTGGATCGGAACCGGATCAGAGCCCCAAAGTCAAAGAAGAGAGAGAGAGAGAGAGAGAGAGAGAGGGGTGGGTAGGTGGAGGTGGCGATGGGTGACAGGAAAGGACTGTGAAGGGGCGGTTGAGGGTAGAGATGGGTTGCCGGAGGTGAGTTGGATTCAGAAAAAAAACAAAAAAAAAAAGTAATAATAATAATAATTGAAATGACGTCGTTCGACACATTCAAAATGTTTGAGTCTTTCACGGCACAATTCTAAGCTGAATTGGACGAGAAATTAGTGGAGGCACAAAGTGGTGCCTGACATCTCACGTAATGTCCAGTATACTCCTCCCCATCAACATCAATCACTTGACTCAGCCCCAAAATATCACTTGACTCAAATGGCAACTATGGCTACCACACGCTAGTCTAACGGAAGTTTAAACACGGTATATGTCATACCACTCGATTGTTATGAGAATTTTTGGGGTTAAAAAATTATTTTAATCACAAAAAATATAAAAAGATTAGAAATTAGTTATTTTAATATTGGATTATTTTAATAAGTTAAAAAAATTGTATTTAAAAATTAAATTGAATTTTTTTATAGTTAAATATGATATTTATAAGAAAAAAAGTAAAATAATTATGAATTTGATGTGATATTTTATTTTATTAAGATAACGTTTGCTAACATTTATGTTTTTGGTTTATATTTACAAAAATTTTATAAACTGATTTTTGTTTATTTTTAGAAAAACATAAATTATAAACGCGTTTCGTTTGAACAAAATGTTTAAAAACATAAACTAAAAAATATGTTTCTTCATGCATAAAATATTTATATTTATTTTTATTATTTATGAAAATGGGATCACACACATTATAATTGAAAAAAATTAGTTAAAAAAAATAATTGAAAAAAATTTAATTGGAAAAAAAATTAATTGAAAAAAAATGAAAAAAATTAATTAAAAAAATAATTGAATAAAAATTTAATTGGGAAGAAAAAATTAATTGAAAAAAAAAGATTAATTGAAAAAAAATAATTGAAAAAAATTAATCGAAAAAAAAAATAATTGAAAAAAAATAATTGAAAAAAATGAAAAAAAAATTAATTGAAAAAAAAATATTTGAAAAAAAAATTGAAAACTAAAAACGTAAACTAATTTTTTGAGTTTACGTTTTTTTCTCAAATTTATAAATTGAAACAACCATTTATAAACCAAAAAAATTATCAAACAAGTTTTTATGACAGTTTTTAAAATTTTTGTAAATATAAACTGAAAACTAAAAACGGAATGGTTACCAAACAGACCCTAGTATTTTAACTTATTATTTTATTTTTTTTTGTAAATTTTAGCTAAAAAATAGTCCAAACCCGACTTGCCAAACACTCCCAAAGTAGGCTAATAAATTAATACGATAAAATGTCACATAAAAACTATAATCATTTTACTTTGGGGGATGCACCAATAAATCCCAAATTTGTATCTTGTAACCCATTTTGTCCTATGAATTTTCTTATGAACCATTAGATCATATCCCAATGTTAATGACCATTAAACATCAAACATTATCATCAAAAACAACATCAAACATCATCATCAACATCAAACATCATTATCAAAACAACATAAAACTTCACAAACATTAATAGAGAGATTGATCAGATTCGAACATTAGTCTCAAACATAAGTTTATTCTTAGTCTTAAACATTAACAATCAGGATACATTAGTCTCAAACATTAACAACCATCAACATTCGAACATCATCAACAATGGTGGTGAAAGCTTCCAAGGCCGAGAAGAAGACAGTCACCGTCGATCTCTACTGGCGTGACGAAGATGGTAACAGATTCGAAACCCTGATTTGTATTCTTCGTCTTCGATGAAAAATCGATCGAGATATTGTTCATGATCCGCCGTCATACTGCGCCACCGTTCGTTCTCACCATCAACTTCGTTCGGAATCGCTTCAGATTTGAGATCTAAAACAGCCGCGGAGGGTTTCAAAGGGGACGAAGGTACGGAGATCGGAGATGTAGGATTCGGAGTCGAAGGTGGGGAGGAGGAAGGAGGATTGGTTGAACCAGAGAGGGTGGGAGTCGATGCGATCGCCGAAGAGGTCGGTGGGGGACCTCTTCAGATCTGGCCATAGCGACGGGTTGATGCGCCGTCGAGTCCCGGTTCCAGATCTCCGGCGACGAGGACCACGTTAACACCGTGACTTTCACTTGGCACATGATGTTGTGATGTATGATGTATGATCAATGTTCAATGTTGTTGATGTTTTGGGTTTAGGGTTTCATTCACGTTCTGTATGTATGTATGTACGTATATGCGTGTGATGTGTTAAAAGATTGTGACTTTATTTGGAGAATTGTTCTTTGTTTTGGTTTTGGGATTTGTTGTGTTTGCATAATTGATTACTCGAAATGATGAAGGTTAAGGCATACACTGTTGATCCCACTACTTTATTTAATTATTCAACCTTGTTTTGATGGTTTTTGTTTACCAGTCAGATGCCAAGTTGTGATGTATGATGTTTGATCAATATTCAATGTTGGTGATATTTTTGATGTTATGATGATGTTTAATGTTTAATGTTTAATGTTTGACGATGATGTTTAATGTTTAATGTTTGATGATGATGAATAATGTTTAATGTTGAAGAATAATATTTCATGTCTGATGTTTGATGGATAATGTTTTGATGATTGATGATGTTAATGATGTTGTTGATGTTGCTGATGTAGATAGTGGGACTAAATGGTACATAAGAAAACTTGTAGGACTAAATGGTTTAACTTTCTACCATATAGGATTTACTGGTAATTTTTCCTTTTACTTTTGCTCTTAAAAAAATCAAAAAAATCAAAAGCTCATTCCATATAAAACTTTTTAACTCAAAATTAAAATAATTAAAAAGTCAAACCACGTTCAAAGCCTATGACTTCTCATTTGTCCACCTTTTCCAATATTGGCAGTACATTATATATAAAAAAGTTAAAATTTTGAATTTATGACTCCAAAAATATTTTGGAGCTCTAATATCTCTAAAAATAAAAATTGAGAGCACTAATATGTGTGTATGGCCCATAGATGTGATGTTTTGATTTTTTTTTTTTTTTTTTTTGATTTTTCACCTCACTAGAGCTCAATTAGAGTTCTAATTTTTTAGAGATGTATCATTGTTATTTATGACCCACTTGATTCTTCTCTCTCTTTCAAGACTAATCACCAATTTAAGAAAATTCAATTTTTTTATTCGTATTTTTTTATTTTTAATATATTTAGTAATTTTTTAATTTTTAAATACATCTAATTTAAATATGTTTAAAAAGCACAATATTTGTACAAAAATTTTTAAAAAATCACTAAATAAAAAAAATAAAAATTCAATACATTTTCATATTTTATTGTACTCAATAAATTTTTTAAAAATTTTTGTACAAATTTTTTATTTTTTAAATGTATTAAGATTAAGTGAATCTAAAAAAAAAAATGATTAAAATATTTTTAAAAAATAATTAAAAATATAAAATATGAATTGAAAACTCATAAAACTGCGTTTGAAAATTGTAAACCAAACAGGATGAATACTGTGAGAAATCGTATTTAATTATTCTTATAAATGTATTATAAAATATGAATAATAAATTAATTTATCTGGAGAATATTTAATAAATATATTATTGTATAAATTAGTTTTAAACTATTCCAATTTAGAAAGTAAAAGAACTATTACTAAGAATAAATAATTTTACATATTTAATATTTTTCATTTGTAACTATTTTTGACAAAGATTCAACTTAGTGGGTGTTTGGGAAGTGGGTTTTTATGTAGGTTTTTTTAGTTGTAAGATATTATTGGATAAAAAAATTTTGGTGTTTGGGAAGATAGTTGAGTTTTTTTGTGGTTGGATATGATGTTTGTGAGAGAAAAAGTGAAATGATTATGGGATTGGATGTGATATTTTGTTTGGATTTGTTTTTTTTGGTTTTGTAAAAAGTTTGTCTTTTAGTGTAAAAAATAAAAAAAAAACCCAACACACAAACTTCCCAAACACCACTTAATAATTACATTTATTAAATATTTTAGTTAAAAATTTTATTTAATTGATTTTTCATAAACCTACACGAAATACACAATTATATAAATTTATCACTAAAAAAAAAAAAAAATTGCGTTAGGTGGCCGGTGAGGTGAATCTCACCCCACCACTTGTTTCATTGCTTGGCAGCCTACAAAATAGGTTATGATGATGCTCTTGGTCTTTGATAGATTTGAGATCAATTACAATTATAACAATAGTAAAGGGTTGGATATGTTTTATTATAGACTCCATCCTTAACTAATGGGTGAGAGTGAAAAGTTTAAAAAACAAAATAATAATAATAATAATAATTCTTTTAAGGTTCATTTAGGAAGTGAGTTGATGTTTTAGCTTTTGATTTTTTAGTTATTTTAATTTGGGGTTAAAATGTTTCATTTGGAAAATTTTTTTTTGACTTTTTTGACTTTTTGTGAGAGAAAGAATATAATGATTATGGGTTGGATATGATATTTTATCTTATTAGGCTAAAAAGCTTTCTTTTTTTTTTTTTTTTTTTTGTTGTTGTTGTTGTTGTTGTGTGTTTGTACTACTTTAGTTAAAAAAAACCTAAACCTCAACTTCCCAAACAAAGCCTAATAGCAAAATTAGAGTTGGGAGAGAAGAAGGGGAGAAGGAGAAAGGTTAGACTTTTCATACCATTTTACCACGTCATTTCAACTTCATTATTAAATAAGACAGCCCTCTCAATCCTCTAATTCCTTTCATTTGTTCAAACTTTGAAATTATAATCATATGCTAAAATGACTAAAAATTTTAGATAGAATTTTGATTGTAATTACATGTAAATTTGTGATATGTATATTAGATGTTTGAAGGTTATTTAAATATTAGTATTTTTAAAATCATAATATATTCTTGGATTTAGGCTTGCATGTTTGTTTGTGACATTAAATAGATGATTGAAGATTTTATTTGGTTTGATCATGTGTTTCTTATATATGTCAGAATTTTATATGAATTTTTAGACAATTTTATACTCAAAATTTTAGAATGGTTTCTTCTACAAAGTTATTGAGGATATGTCTAGATCACAAAGAAATTTTGTTATCAATTATTTTAGCTCTGTACGAATTTATATAAAATTTTAACTAAATCTAAAATTTTAGATAGATTCTACTTCATCTTTGAAAAATCATTAAAACTCTTATGTTAGACCAAATATGGTATTTTTAGAGTTAAAAATGAAATTTGAGAAGTCTAAGCTTCATACTCAATTTTAAGATTATGGATTTGACTTATAAATTTCTGTGTGGAATTATTTTAAGAAAATGTGACGAATCTGTGTCATGTAAGTTTTTGTAATTGGGAAATTCTTTCCGAATAATGACCATAACATGTTTTTTTTAACATTTCAGATAATTACATGAATTTTAGAATTGTCTAAATAATTACAATTCAATTATTTATTAGAACTAAAAATAATTGTTGTGCTAATCTATTTAATTATATCTTGTAAATTAGTAGTTCATGCATGTGTTTTGTTGTGATTTATTTTAGTATTTAAATTATTATTTCACACTATGACTTGATTTAACTGTTTATAATAATTTGTAAATATTGATAGATTATTGTAGAACGTATATGTTAATATTTTTTTGTTGAAAATTGTATTAAAATGGTATAATATCGATTGTGGTCTAATTTGTAATTATTAGTGATTATTATGAAAAATAATTGAAATGACCAATGAAATGTACGAAATTAACGGTTGACAGTTAATACCAGTTATTCAGGGTGAATCCTGGTTTTAAATAGTGTACAAAATTAATGGTTGGCGGTTAATATCGGTTGTTCAAGGCAAGCCCTGGTTTTGAGAATTGTGACGTAAATTGTGTTGTGAAACCCTAAGATGGCATGGGACTTATTTGAACTATTTTCGGTATTCGATTTTGGAATATAGGTGGATGTGTAGGTGGCACACAGGAAGGTTACGTACCCCTCACAGATTGTTTCCTTAGGATAGACCACAAATGCCACTGCTTAAGTATGTAACTCTAGACGTGAGCATCCCTGGTAGTTACCAAGCCTGGCCCTGGCCATAGGCCCACAAGGCCATGGCTTAGGGCCCCTCAAAATAGGCCCAAAATAGGGGGGCCCTCCTATTATAAGTTAGTATAATATGTTAGGTGTGTTTTAAGTCCAAAAAAAATTTAAAAAAGGCCCAAACTAACTTAATTTTTTTGACCCATTAAAAGGGCAATAGTTTAAGGCTGGCCCAACAGTCTAAAATGCCCATTTTTCTAATTCCTAATCCTATCATCTCTTAATCCAACCTTCCTTACATTTGTTTAATAGCACACACCAGCAAGGACGAACCACACACCAGCAGCTCAGACGAAGCAGCAACAAGCATAAGTAAAAAAAAAATTTCTATTCAATTAATTAAATATTTATCTTGTCTTTTACACAATTAATTACTATTATAATATTGGTAGTTACATCATCACGAAAAATTTATTTAAGTTTAATAGTTCACATCACATAATTTAAAAGTTTTGTGTTTTGTTAAGTGGTGGTGCTCTTGTTTTGAATTTTGATTTAAAAAAATATTTTGATCTCAGCACCGCAAACATAGGTAAATATTTTTTTTTCCTATTCAATTAATTAAATATTTATCTTGTCTTTTGCACAATTAATTTCTATTATAATATTGGTATTTACATCATCAAGAAAAATTTATTTAAGTTTAATAGTTCACATCACAGAATTTATTTGCTTCTAAAAATGCAAGAAGAGCGAGGATCAAGTGATACTTATTAGTTGTTATAATGTAATGCTAAGTATTTTTTGTGATTTTAATACAAATCTTTTGTCCTTTACCTTAATTTTTTTTTTTATTCAATAAAAAAAATGTGAAGGGCCCCAGAAAATTTAGTAGTTGATTATCGGCTTTGGGCCCTAAAAATCTCAGGACTGGGTCTGGTAGTTATAGTTGGTAATAGTTGAATATTTCACCAAAGGGGGGTTTCAAATTAATCGTGGCCATAACTTAGTGGTTGGTAAGTTAAATCTATTTGGTAAGATTTTGAGTGTTACCTAATTTATTAAAATTGTTGAAATTATTTTAATGGTTATAATTTATGTTTACAATTGTATTGTTATATCATGTTTATAATGTCGTTATTTTCTCTTAAGAAGAAATGTAGGCTTATTGTATTTTCTTACTGTGTTGCAAAACTCATAACATATGTGTTGTTGCCCTGACATTTTATGCCAGGTTTTGACGAGAAATGAATGGAAGCTGAAAATGGAGTTGACGCTATCGTAGAGCCTTGGCTGATTTGAAGCCATGACTAAAGCCAAATAAATTTTATTATCTTATGTATTAGCTATTAAGGACTTTATAATTTTGTTTGATGTCGTATTTAGATAAAGTTAACTTTTTTCTTAATGTTGTTTGAACCTTTGGTTATGTATGAGAGTTGAAATCCCCTATTAAGATGTTAGGTTTTTAATTTATTAAGTCATTTTGTTTATTTTCACTTGATGTTCCAAAAATTTGGGGCGTCACAAATACTATTTTGTTTGGTTTGATTTTCATAATCACTTTTAAAAGATGACTTTTTGAAAAAGATGAGCGAATTACATTAATGGTCTCTGTAATTTGGAGTTTGTGTTATTTTGATCCCTAACTTTTCAATTATAATAATTTGATCCTAAATTTTAAATTTTACTCTAAATAAGGACAATTGAAGATATATTTTTCTTTGCAAACGGAAAATGCTCAATTTTAAGGGCAAAATTATCAATTTGATAAAATATAAACTTTGACAAAAATAAATATCAAAATTTTATTTTTGAATTTTTAAAAATTATTTCTACCCACTAGGTGCGTGTCCAGCCTTGGTTGAAGAGTAATCTCTTGGTGCAGTATAAGACAACCTACAGTATCGTTATCTACCACAATGGTTGAATATAGAGCAACAACAATGGCAGCTCAAAAAAGCACATGGCTTATGCAATTGATGAAAGATCTACACCAACGAGTTGACTATGGAGTACCGTTGTATTGTGGCAATCAGTCAACAATACGTTTAGTTGAGAATCCAGTGTTTTATGTAAGGACAAAGCACATGGAGGTACATTACAACTTCATTCAAGACAAGGTGCTCCAAGGAGATAGAGATGAAATCAATCAAAATAGATGATCAAGTAGCAAACTTGTTCACTAAAGGATTTGGAGCCTCAATGTTTGCAGAGTTTGGAAAGTAACTCGACTTAACTACAAAAGAAGAACTAAAGAAAGGAGTCAATGCTGAAGGGAAGTGTAACTAGTCATCATTAACTCTTCTAGAATTATCTAAACCATTAATTACATATGTTGAATAATTTAGAATACTCCGAAAAGATCTAGAAGATTCTAAAAAGATTTAGAGAAATCCGGAAGATTCTAAAACATTGTAGAAGATTCCAGAATATTATAGAAGCCTGGAGAAATCTAGAAGGTTCCAGAATAATTTAGAGATTTCTAGACTATAGGGAAAGTATGAGTACATGGTACAATATTCTAGAGGGTTAACAATAACCCTTAGATCAAAATGATCCTAACCATCCATTGAGGAGGTGAATGACTATATAAAGGGAAATGACCTCATTTGGAAGGTACAGGACACAACAAGAAGAAAAAGTGGAGTCAAGTGCTTAAGTGTAAGTGATTTCAAAATAAAGTATCCTTAAGAGCTTCCTTTATACACTTGTACTTTGTATCTAAATAAATATTCACTTTTCTATAATCGCTGTGTTCACTAGCCACGATAATGTATTGGACAAATTGACCAAAAGAAGAAAAAGATTCCTCCAAAGTTCGGATTGCCGAGTTCATATTTAGCTAATCACCTTCAAGGAACACATCACGAATACTTAAATCTATCACAAATTGTAGAGCCTTAGCACGATTATGAATAGGGCTACAAACAAACCGAGTTGTTCATGAACAGCTCGAGCTCGGCTCGTTTAAAGCTCCTTTGAGCTCGACTCGTTTACTAAATGAACGAACTCGAACTTGATTTTTAGGCTTGTTTATTAATCGAGCTGAGCTCAAGTAGTCCTAAGCTCGACTCGACCAGGCTTGTGAACATAAAAATAAATAAATTAATATTTATTTTTAATAATATATTAAATAAATTTTCAATAATCTATTTTATTTTTTATTTGTGTTTTGTGTTTGTGTAAATTTAAATATTCGATTGATGAAATTTATTATTAATATAAATATTATTATATATTTTACTTATAATTTAGTATTTTTTTAATCTTAATTAGTAAATTAATTTAAATTTATTTATTTTTTCTATCTCGAGTTTGAACTCGAACTCGAACTCGGCTCATTTATGTAATCAAGTGAGCTTGAGCCGAGATCAAGTTCAACAAATATTTGATGAGCTTGAGCTTGATGTTTTAAGCTCGACCAGAGCTCGGCTTGAGCTCGAACTCGACTAAATCTTAAAAAACAAGCTCGAACATTCAAAAGTTTGGCTCGATTCGGCTCGACTTGGCTTGGCTTGTTTGCAAATCCAATTATGAAGTATAGTACTACTGGAGGCTGCCAACATTTTCCAACGTTGAGCAAATGGGTCCAATTGTGGTACAAAATTTAGGCTGTGTTTGGTGTGGAATTTTAATTATGATTTCACACCATATTTGAGCTATGTATTTGGATATAGCTTTCAAAATACATTTCCACACCACTTTTGAAATCACTTTTCAAGCGGGATTTGAATTTTGAAATTTGGCTTACCCGAATGTCTGACCGGTTGAACGAAATAGTGTTCTTTTTTTTTTTTGGGCAATTGGCACCTATTATTTTTTTATATTTTAAATAAAAAAATATTTTTTGAATTTTTAAAATTTTTTTATGAGCTTTTAATAGAATTTTGAGTTGTGTGTTTGGTTATGAGTCGTAAGTTTTTGAATCAAATATCATATGTCACATCAAAAATTCCGAATTCAATTCAAAACTCTTTTCAAAACTCATAACCAAATAAATTTTCACACTCAAATCATAATTCTAAAACTCACAAACTCAAAATACAACTCTATTCTCAAATCGTATTTCTAAAACTCTACCAAGCGCTACCTTAGTTATTATATATTAAATTTTTTTTGATAAATATTGAAGTGGAAAATAGAATTAGTTTCAGTGATAAATACATACAAGGGAGATTGACCAATAAGTCCCATATTTTAAACTTGTAATCCATATAGTCTCATATTTTTTCTTATGATTCATTTAGTTCTTTTGGATGTGTAATGACTTATTTGTCTGCGATATTGGAGTGTCACATTTGGAAAACGTACAATAAAGAGTTTTTAATTTTTTTAGAGTGCCACATCATATCCACCATGTTGGAGTGTCACATGTCACGTTTGAAAAAAATATACTAATGAGTTTTTAATTTTTTTAGAGTGTCACATCATACACACTACGTTGAAGTGTCACATGTGACATTTGGAGGAAGTACACTAAAGAGTTTTTAATTTTTTTAGTGTCACATCATACCTATCATGTTGTCACATTTGAGAAAAATACACTAAGGAGTTTCATTTTTTTATTTTTAAGTATCACATCATACCCGCCACATTATCACATTATGGAAAAGTACACTAAAGAGTTTTTTTTTTGAAGTGTCACATCATACCCGTCACGTTGTCACATTAGAGAAAAGTACACTAAAGAGTTGTTATTTTTTTTTTTGGAATAAAAGTTTTGAAGTGTCACATCATATTCGCCACGTTGTCACATTTATAAAAAGTACACTAAGGAGTTTTTAATTTTTTTGGAGTGTCACATTAATACCTGTCACATTAGAGTATTATATCATACCTGTCACATTAATAAAAGGATATAGTTGTCTACCAAAATACTACCAAAATAAAAAATAGGATCATACAGAAAGAAACTCTCCACTAATAAGACTTAATAGATCAATAGAAAAAAATTAGGATTAATTAAAATACTTGTTTGTGAGATGAGATTTATTGGTAAATATTCCTACATAAAATTTCAGTAATAAATAGATCATCACATTGTGTAGTACCTAATGTCGAATTTAATAATAAATAAGGTCATATTGTGCAATAATAAGGCTACAAAAATCACTTCATTTTTTTAGAAAAATCACATCTTTTATATATCCATTTTTACTCATTATCAATCAATGTTAAAATTTTATTTTATCCAGATTTAATAGTTGAGAATAGTTTTTTGAGTATGACACCAAAACTATATATTTATTTTTTATATTGAAAATGATTCATTTACAAAAAAATTATACATGATTTCTAACAAAATAATGTGACAATGACATTGTTAAAAATATAAGTCATCTTTATATACCTTTAAATTTAGGAGAATTTTTTTTGAGATCCCTAATATTAAGATTTCATAAGATAAAGGATATACAATATTTTCATAGTAGTTAAGGTCCTTCAACATTTCTACAGAGAAAATTTGACTCAAAGAAATTTTGCCCTGACTCAGAGAAATTTTGAAAAATTTTGAAATTTCTCTGAGTCGGGTCCGAAATTTCTCTAAATCATATGAAATTTCTCTAAGTCGAACAAAATTTTTTTAAATCAATTTTTTTTGTTTTTTTTGTGTGAAAATATTAAGGGATTTTAGCTAATAAAAAAAAAATATCTTGGACCTTTCCTACCACATAAAGTAAGGGAGGGATGTTTCACTAATTTTTCCTTAAATTTAAAGTGATAAAATAAAAAATTATTATATTATTTTGTATTAATTTTAGGGTAAATCACACTAAACTCCATTAAAATTTGTGAAAAATACAGTTTGCCACATATTTTGACATAATTACACTAACTTCCCATGGAATTTTAATTTACATAACAATTAGGTTACTTTTCATCAATAATTGATCAGTCGTATGAATGAAAAAATAAAATTGTCATCTCTTATCTACTAAAATCTATATTATCTTTATTTATTTCAATGTTTATTCACCGTCTACATTAGTTTTAATCGATTTAGCTTAACTAAAAAAGAAGTCAGTATAATTATATTAAAAATATAAGACTAATTGTGTTTTTTTTTTCAAATTTTGAAGAAGGTCTTGAATTTGTGTATAATTTTTTTTATTTATACAACGCTAGTCTTTTACCATCATCCCAAAAGGGCCGAATGTGTCCAATTAGTAGTGTATTGGGCGTTTGGGCCTCCCCAACCGTCGTATGGGCCTTCTAAGGCCCAAATAAGCCAATACATGGCTTCGATTTGGGGTCGACGACAGTCTCATAACATTCTCCAGAAGGGAACAAAGAAGACCATAGGTAATTTTTTTTTTTTTAATTATTTCAATTAGGTTGTGTTTGGTTCAGTTCATGAATTTAGGAGAATTTGGTAAAAGAAAGGAAAAATATAAGTAAAATGTGAAATAAATATAATTATATTTTATACACATTTTTTATTTTTCTTTTCAAATTCCTCTCCAAATTCATGAACCGAACACAATCTTAAGAGGTGATTAATTTAAAAAAATTACATATCAATGTAATCTTTCAAAAATAATTATTGATTGATGAAAATATTTATAATTTTAATTATTAAAATTTGTAAATGCGAGACTAGGAAAATCCACTCACATGGATTGTAGAGATCTAATGAAGAGATGAACTTTGTCCTTGTAGTCCTGCAAAGATGAGATCGGCACCACCCACCGGGATTGCTGACTGGAGACACTCTGATGGTGAAGTCAGTCACTTGATTGACAGAATGAAGGTATGGAAAATGAAGAGTGTTGGTGTGTAGTGTAGAGAGAGATGACATACCTCCTCTTCTGGGATGCTCCCCCTTTGTATAGATGGGAATGTGTGATATTTGTTTGGGCTAGACCCATTGTAGGCCTTGTTTGGGTTAACCCCAATAAGCTGATATATATTTTTCTCTGGCTCCCACAATTGCCCCCAAAACTTTCATTGCCTGCGGTAGAAGGAATGAGAGTTTTTCTTGCTGAGTTACGCTGTTCAAATAGCTGTTAGGTTTTTTGATAAACAACACTCTGGATAAATGAATAAAATGTATGAATGAATGACTGTATGAATACATGTATACTTGAATGTATGTATAAATGTACATATGTCTTGAATGTATGTATAAATGTATATATGTCTGTCACTTGAATGTATGTATAAATGTACATATGTCTTGAATGTATGTATAAATGTATATATGTCTATCATAGGATGAAATTATATCACATGATTTTTAAACAAATCAGATCATAAGCATAGGCCACAGTATTGTTACCCCCGGGGGAGGGCCGCACTAAGGATGCCACAATTACTATATGTATGTTTTGCTCTGAATTCGGAGATTTTTGCTAATGGCGTTCCATGCCGATGTAGCTCGACTTTTTCGCGCCCCCTTTCGGAAGTTCAAAATAAGTTCTATAGTTCGGACTCCCGCGGTTTTGAATCTAATCTCACAAGTGCAATGTGAAATTGATAAACACTAAAGAGTCCAGATTTGGAAAATCTTTTGGAAAATTGATTTTGAATCAAATTGTCAAAAATGGACTGCTTTGCCAGATACAGAGTTGCTATCTAAATATTTTGGGAAATTTAGGAAACCCATGACTCGTGCCCAAGGCCACATGTCTGTCATTACCAAGATTGTCTCGACTCAGGAACTTAGGTAATAGGGGGGAAGGTCATGAATACATTTGA
>CM069905.1:63288768-63339573 GCA_036172215.1 Camellia granthamiana
TACAGAACTAGCACAGGACTCCCGGTTCGAAAACTAAGTTCAAAAATGCACTTTTTCACACTTAAGCTTGAAAATAGGCTATCGGAGGCCAAAATCGTGGAACAGCCACAAGACAGCCCGGGGAACACCTCAAACACCTCGGGAGGGACAAATGTGAGTTGTGGAAACTTACGGAACTAGTACGGGACTTTCGGTTTGAAAACTAAGTTCAAAAATGCACTTTTTCACACTTAAGCTTGAAAATAGGCCTTCGGGCGCGAAAATCGTGTAACAGCCACGAGACGGCCTGGTAAATACCTTAAACACCTCGGGAGAGACCAAAATAAGTTGTGGAAACTTACGGAATTAGCACAGGACTCCTGGTTCGTAAACTAAATCCAAAAATACACTTTTTCACACTTAAACTTGAAAATAGGCCATCGGAGGCCAAAATCGTGCAACAGCCACAAGATGGCCTGGGTAACACCTCAAACACCTCGGGACGGGCAAATGTGAGTTGTGGAAACTTATGGAACTAGCACGAGACTCCCGGTTTGTAAACTAAGTCCAAAAATGCACTTTTTCACGCTTAAACTTGAGAACAGGCCATCGGAGGCCAAAATCGTGCAACAGTCACAGGACGGCCTGGGTAACACCTCAAACACCTCGAGACGGACCAATGTGAGTTGTGGAAACTTACGGAACTAGCACGAGACTCCCGGTTTGAAAACTAAATCCAAAAATGTATTTTTTCACACTTAAGCTTAAAAATAGGCTTTCGGCGGCCAAAATCATGTAACAGTCACAAGACGGCCCGGGTAACACCTCAAACACCTCGGGAGGGACCAAAGTAAGTTGTGGAAACTTACGGAACTTGCACGGGACGCCCGGTTCGAAAACTAAGTCCAAAAATGCGCTTTTACGCACTTAAGCTTGAAACCAAAAATGCGCTTTTACGCACTTAAGCTTGAAAATAGGCCATCGGAGGCCAAAATCGTGCAACAGTCACGAGACGGCACAGGGAACACCGCAAACACCTCGGGAGGGACCAAATTAAGTTGTGGAAACTTACAAAACTAGTACGGGACTCTCAGTTCAAAAACTAAGTCCAAAATGCACTTTTTCACACTTAAGCTTGAAAATAGGCCATCGGAGGCCAAAATTGTGCAACAGCCACGAGACGGCCCGGGGAACACCTCAAAAACCTCGGGAGGGACCAATGTGAGTTGTGAAAACTTACGGAACTAGCACGGGACTCCCGGTTTCAAAACTAAGTCCTAAAATGCACTTGTTCACACTTAAGCTTGAAAATAGGCCTTCAGGGGCCAAAAACGTGTAACAGCCCCGAGACGTCCCGGGTAACACCTCAAAAATCTCGGGAGGGAGCAAAGTAAGTTGTGGAAACTTACGGAACTAGCACGGGACTCACGGTTCGAAAACGAAGTCCAAAAATGCACTTTTTCACACTTAAACTTGAAAATAGGCCATCAGAGGCCAAAATCGTGCAACAGTCACGAGAGGGTCTGGGGAACACCTCAAACACCTCGGGAGGGACCAACTATGAAGCACGGACACGGACACGGACACAGAGACGGAGACGGACACGGACACGGACACGGACACGGACACGCATACGGACACGGACACGGACACGGGACACGGCAATGTTAAAAAAATGGGGACACGGACACGGCTGGGGACACGGCAAAATTTTTTATATATAAATATTTTTATTTTAATACAAGTTAATTATTATATTTTTAAATAAATATGATTCTATTAATTTTTTATTTTATTTTATCTATTTTTTTTGGATTAATATATATATATATTATATAAAATATAAGATATAAGATATGTTTTTAATAAGATATAAGATGTTTTTCTTATTAATATTAAATAAATATATATATATTATATATAAACCTAATAAATATATAAATATACTTATTTAAAAATATAATAATACAAACCTAATATATATAAACCTAATATATATATATATATATGCAGATCAGATCAGAGCTGAGAGAGCGATCGACGCGAGATCCAGAGAGAGCGATCGACGCGATCGATGCGAGAGCGAGAGCGAGAGACGCGAGCGAGAACGAAGGCGAGAGAGAGAGAGAGAGAGACTTACGGATGGAGGTCGACAGGCTAGTCAAAGTCAAGGTCATGGATGGAGGTCGACTGGCGAGAGAGAGAGAGAGAGACTTACGGTGGTCAACTGACAGGCGAGTCGACTGGATCGAAGGCCAGGTTTGTCTATTGACCTTTGCTCTCCTCTTTTACTCTTCTCTTTGCTCTCTGTGTCCAGATTTGGACACGCGTGTCCAGATTTGGTGGACACGCGTGTCCCCGCCGTGTCCCTGCAAAAAAAATAATTAAATTAAAGGGACACGCCGGATGGCGTGTCCCGTACGTGTCCCCGGCGTGTCCCCGTGTCAGACACTGCCACGGCATGAAATCTGACGTGTCCATGCTTCATAGGGGACCAATGTGAGTTGTGGAAACTTACGGAACTAGCACAAGACTCTCGGTTTGAAAACTAAGTCCAAAAATACATTTTTTTACACTTTAGCTTGAAAATAGGCCTTCGGTGGCCAAAATTGTGTAACAGCCACGAGACGGCCCGGGTAACACCCCAAACACCTCGAGAGGGACCAAAGTAAGTTGTGAAAACTTACGAAACTAGTACGGGACTCTCGGTTCGAAAACTAAGTCCAAAAATGTACTTTTTCATACTTAAGCTTGAAAATAGACTATCGGAGGTCAAATCGTGCAACAGCCACGAGACGGCCCGGGGAACACCTCAAACACCTCGGGAGGGACCAATGTGAGTTGTGGAAACTTACGGAACTAGCACGGGACTCCCAGTTTGAAAACTAAGTTCAAAAATGCACTTTTCACACTGAAGCTTGAAAATAGGCCTTCGGGGGCCAAAATCGTGTAACAGCCACGAGACGGCCTGGGTAACACCTCAAACACCTCGGAAGGGACCAAAGTAAGTTGTGAAAACTTACGGAACTAGCACGGGACTCCTGGTTCGAAAATTAAGTCCAAAATAACACTTTTTCACACTTAAACTTGAAAATAGGCCATCGGAGGCCAAAATCGTGCAACAGCCACAAGTCAGCCCGGGTAACAACTCAAAACACTTCGGGAGGGACCAATGTGAGTTGTGAAAACTTATGGAACAAGCACGGGACCCCCAGTTTGAAAACTAAGTACAAAAATTCATTTTTTCACACTTAAGCTTGAAAATAGGTCTTCAGGGGCCAAAATCGTGTAACAGCCACGAGACGTCCCGGGTAACACCTCAAAAATGCACTTTTTTCACACTTAAGCTTAACTAAGTCCAAAAACTAAGTCCAAAAATGCCTTTGTATTAGTCGAATTCTAGCCCACGTCTCTCTCTCTCTCTCTATATATATATATAAACTATGTATATATGTATGTTGATTTGAATTTGGATCTTCGATTTTGTGAGGAAAAGAAAGAAAAGTGAGAATTTGTGTAAAAAAATTGTATTTTTAGTAATAAATTTGTGAAATTCGAGATCTAAAAAGTATGGTGGTGCGATGATGATAAATGTTAATCCCAGCTCATTATGAGGCCTTGATTTTAGAGACTAAGGCCTGGGAATAGACTCTGTCCAACATCTGTCTGAGCTTCAAAACTTTTTTTATGTTATTTTATTTTAATTTTAATTTTGATTTTTGATTTTTGATTTATTACTATAACTTTTGTAATTAGAAAAACAAGGGTTTGATCTTTTTAATGTTCCCTGTGATGTTTGTAAGTCTAATGACCATGCTAATTCTGATCAATCTGTGATTGAATCCTTATTTACTTCTTTTTCTGAGGGAACATTTCACTTTTTTGCCATTTTCAATTTTTACTTCCCTTGAATTGAATTTATTTATTTATTTTTTTTTTTTTGCACATTTAAATCTTATTATATAAAAATATGATTAGTCTAGCATTATTGTTAGAGATCTCCAATCTAAAGTACTTAAAATTATCCTCAATCCTTTTATCAATTAGTTATCAAATTAAGAGAGATTTTTTTTTTATCAAATTGATAATTAAATTTGAGTTTGATGAAAATTTATAAAAATAAAGGATTGAAGATTGAAATTTTTTCATTAAATTTTATGAAAGGAGAAATTTTGGATAAGAAGGAATTTTTAAAAGGATTTTGATGAAAGAACGTGGTTAGTTCATATTAAATTATACTTCTATTCAAATTTAAATTCTCAAATTAGATGGAAAATAAGTAGTGAAGAGGTGGAGATGCTCTTTACAAAGTAAATTAGTACGGGAGGGACCAATGTGAGTTGTGGAAATTTACGGAACTAGCACGGGACTCCCGGTTTGAAAACTAAGTCCAAAAATGCATTTTTTCACACTAAAGCTTGAAAATACAGCTTTGGGGGCCAAAATCGTGTAACAGCCACGAGACGGCTCGGGTAACACCTCAAACACCTCGGGAGGGACCAAAGTAAGTTGTGGAAACTTACAGAACTAGCACGGGACTCCCGGTTTGAAAACTAAGTCCAAAAATGCACTTTTCACACTTAAGCTTGAAAATAGGCCATCGGAGGCCAAAATCGTGCAACAGCCACGAGACGGCCCGGGGAACACCTCAAACACCTCGGGAGGGACCAATGTGAGTTGTGGAAACTTATGGAACTAGCACGAAACTCCCGGTTTGAAAAATAAGTTCAAAAATGCATTTTTTCACACTTAAGCTTGAAAATAGGTCTTCGGGGGCCAAAATCGTGTAACAGCCACGAGACGGCTTGGGTAACACCTCAAACACGTCGGGAGGGACCAAAATAAGTTGTGGAAACTTACGGAACTAGTACGGGACTCCCGGTTCGTAAACTAAGTCCAAAAATGCACTTTTTCACACTTAAACTTGAAAATAGGCCATCGGAGGCCAAAATCGTGCAACAGCCACGTGACGGCTTGGGTAGCACCTCAAACACCTCGGGACGGACCAATGTGAGTTGTGGAAACTTACGGAACTAGCACAGGACTCCCGGTTTGAAAACTAAGTCCAAAAATATACTTTTTCACACTTAAGCTTGAAAATAGGCCTTCGGATGCCAAAATCGTGTAACAGCCACGAGACGGCCTGCGTTAACACCTCAAACACGTCGGGAGGGACCAAAGTAAGTTGTGGAAACTTAAGGAACTAGCACGGGACTCCCAGTTCGTAAACTAAGTCCAAAAATGCACTTTTTCACACTTCAACTTGAAAATAGGCCATCGGAGGCCAAAATCATGCAACAGCCACAAGACGGCCTGGGTAACATCTCAAACACCTCGGGACGGACCAATTTAAGTTGTGGAAACTTACGGAACTAGCACGGGACTCCCGGTTTGAAAACTAAGTCTAAAAATGTATTTTTTCACACTTAAGCTTGAAAATAGGCATTCGGATGCCAAAATCGTGTAACAGTCACGCGACAGCTCGCGTAACACCCCAAACACCTCGGGAGGGACCAAAGTAAGTTGTGAAAACTTACGGAACTAGCACGGGACTCCCGGTTTGAAAACTAAGTCTAAAAATGCACTTTTTCACACTTAAGCTTGAAAATAGGCCTTCGGGGGCCAAAATCGTGTAACAGCCACGAGACAGCCTGGGTAACACCTCGGGAGGGACCAAAGTAAGTTGTGAAAACTTACGGAACTAGCACGGGACTCTCGGTTCGAAAATTAAGTCCAAAATAACACTTTTTCACACTTAAACTTGAAAATAGGCCATCGGAGGCCAAAATCGTGCAACAGCCACGTGACGGCTTGGGTAGCACCTCAAACACCTCGGGACGGACCAATATGAGTTGTGGAAACTTACGGAACTAGCACAGGACTCCCGGTTTGAAAACTAAGTCCAAAAATGTATTTTTTCACACTTAAGCTTGAAAATAGGCCTTCGGATGCCAAAATCGTGTAACAGCCACGAGACGGCTCGCGTAACACCCCAAACACCTCGGGAGGGACCAAAGTAAGTTGTGAAAACTTACAGAACTAGCACGGGACTCCCGGTTCGAAAACTAAGTTCAAAAATGCACTTTTTCACACTTAAGCTTGAAAATAGGCCATCGGAGGCCAAAATCGTGCAACAGCCATGAGTCGGCCCGAGGAACACCTCAAACACCTCGGGAGGGACCAATGTGAGTTATGGAAACTTACGGAACTAGCACGGGACTACCGGTTTGAAAATTAAGTCTAAAAATGCATTTTTTCACACTTAAGCTTGAAAATAGGCCTTCGGCGGCCAAAATCGTGTAACAGCCACGAGACGGCCTGGGTAACACCTCAAACACCTCGGGAGAGACCAAAGTAAGTTATGGAAACTTACGGAACTAGCATGGGACTCCCGGTTCAAAAACTAAGTCCAAAAATGCACTTTTTCACACTTAAGCTTGAAAATAGGCCATCAGAGGCCAAAATCGTGCGACAGCCAGGAGACGGCCAGGGGAACACCTCAAACACCTCGGGAGGGACTAATGTGAGTTGTGGAAACTTACGGAACTAGCACGGGATTCCCAGTTTGAAAACTAAGTTCAAAAATGCACTTTTTCAAACTTAAGCTTGAAAATAGTCATTCGGGGCCCAAAATCATGTGACAGTCACGAGACGGCCTGGTTAACACCTCAAACAACTCGAGAAGGACCAAAGTAAGTTGTGGAAACTTACAGAACTAGCACGACTCCCGGTTCGAAAACTAAGTCAAAAAATGCACTTTTTCACACTTAAGCTTGAAAATAGGCCATCGGAGGCCAAAATCGTGCAACAGCCACGAGACGGCCCGGTTAACACCTCAAACACCTCGAGAGGGACCAATGTTAGTTGTGGAAATTTACGGAACTAACACGGGACTCCCGGTTTGAAAACTAAGTCCAAAAATGTATTTTTTCACACTTAAGCTTGAAAATAGGTCTTCGGGGCCCAAAATAGTGTAACAGCCACGAGACGGCCCGGGTAACACCTCAAACACCTCGGGAAGAACCAAAGTAAGTTATGGAAACTTACGGAATTAGCACGGGACACCCGGTTCGAAAACTAAGTTCAAAAATGCACTTTTACACACTTAAGTTAGAAAATAGGCCATCGGAGGCCAAAATCGTGCAACAGCCACGAGACGGCACGGGGAACACCTCAAACACCTCGAGAGAGACCAATGTGAGTTGTGGAAACTTACGGAACTAGCACGGGACTCTCGGTTCGAAAACTAAGTCCAAAAATGCACTTTTTCACAATTAAACTTGAAAATAGGCCATCGGGGCCCAAAATTGTGTAACAGGCAAGGGATGGCCCGGGAAACACCTCAAACACGTCAAAAGGGGCCAATGTAAGTTTTGGAAACTTACGGAACTAGAATCGGACTCCCGATTTGAAAATTAAGTCGCAAAAATGCAGGTTAAATTGTATATTTTATTGATAAGATAATAATTGTCTAACTTGCATTCTTTTTTCTTTTTGTGTTTCATTTTTTTGCAGATTCGAGATTTGATATGGACATGCTTGGTAATTTGGAGAGCAGAAGCTAGCTCATTTTGTGTTTTTATTCATATTACCCTACTTGTATTTTGGTTGCGTTGTAAATTTTATACTTTTGTTGGTATTACAGGACATGTTTCGTTATCCGCACTTGATATTTTATTTTTGTTGGTATTAGTAGACATGTTTTTTGTGGATATTAGGAGACGTGCTTGGTAATCCACATGCGGTTGATATTATATTTTTGTGGGTAATGCTAAAATTCGATTGTGATGTTTATGAAAATGAACAGATTTTTGTATTGATTTGTAATAGATATTTTATTGAACATGTTATTGAAATGCGCTGGAAATTTTTAGATGAACAGGTTAAATTTAATTCGAAAATAGGACCTCCATTTTCAAATTTTTTAATTTTTATTAGCGACGAAATAAAAAATGTCGCTATTAGTTTTCAAAAAACATGAATAATTGTCACTAATGACATAGTACCAAACAAATAATTTCGTCACATTTGCTGAATATTTCGTCACTAAATTGAAATATTTGGTGACAAAATGTTTTTTGTCATTGAAGAATTTGCTTTTCTGCTCATTTTAGTGACGAATTTTTGTCACCTTAATCCATATCATTGGTGAGGAAAACTTTCGTCACTAAAATCTATTTGGTGACGAAATATTTCGTCACCAAAAACAATTAAAATAAAATATTATTTAGTTTTGGTGACGAAATTGATGTTATAGAGGACGAAAAATGTAACATTTGGAGACGAAACATTTCGTCGCCAAAAATGAAAAATAGGCGACAAAACTGTTTTTCATCACCAGGTACTTTTGGCAACAACGTATAGGCGACAAACGTAGTGATAAATTTTTTTCGTCACAGATCACTTTAGTAACAAAAATTTGATATTTGGAGACAAAATCAATCTGTCACAAAAGGCTTTTTTGTTGTAGTACTAGGCATAGTAGTATCCCCTTGTCCCAGTGAATGGCTACTATAATGGAAAAGTTAAAAAGACAAAAATATCCCTTATATACTTCTCTTAGAGCATCCTCCAACAGCACTTTTTATTCGTTCCTCAAATTTTAACCAAAAAATGAATTCCCTAGTTTAGAGAGTCGCTTTTTCAACTACCTTATCTAACAATACTCTTTATTCTTTCTCTATTCGATTAAAATATTATTCCTTTATTATTATTTTTTAAATTTAAATTGTAGACAAATGATAAAATATCATTGAACGAATATATAGACACATGATCTTACGGATCTATTAGATAATTTCTGATTATTAAAGACTCAAAATATCAAATCATGTGCAGTTTTAAATTTAAATAAAAAAAATAAGAAACAACAATTCGATGGTAATTGACAAAGAGAACCAAGTACAATTAATTCAAAATCCAAAACATTTACAAAATATTATTTGCTTAAACTTGGGAGCACATGTTGGCTGCCATATTGGAGTAAAATAAGAATTTGGGTAAATTATATTGACACCTCCTGAGGTTTATGTTTATTACAGTTCCCCCCTCACCTTTTGAAAAGTACATCCCTTTCCCTGAGGTTTAAAGTTTTATTACAGATTGCTCCCTCCAGCAATTTAATTTTTTTAAATACCAATTTTGCCCTCACTAGGTAAATTACATTGAAACCCCTCACATGTTAGAAATTACAATCCCCTCCCCAAAGTTTAAAGTAGCATAAGGGATGGCAATTTAAACTCGGCCCGACGGGGACCCGATCTCCCGACCCCGAATTGAACGGTTTTTCCCCGAAAAATACTCCTGACGGGCCGGGGATGGTATTTAAAAATAAATCCCCGATGATATTCGGCCAGGGACGAGGATATATTTTCCAACCCCGGACCCGACCCGGCCCGGCCCCCGTCCCTCCCCGTTCAGCCCCCCGACCTTGTTTATATATATATATAAATATAAGTGAGTGTTGTGTGTTCCTATATATAAATATATATGTGTTGTGTGTGAATACAGCTGGCCTACCTCTGTGTTTATATATATAAATATATATATGTGTTGTGTGTTAATATAGCTGGCCTACCTCTCTCTCTCTCTCTCTTACTCTCACTCTCACACAGACAACCAAAGCTCCATTACACAACTGAAGCTCCCTCACCGCCGGCTCCTTCTCTCGTTTTCACCGGCAGCTCCCTCACCGCCGGCTTCTTCTCTCGTTCTCATCGCCAACTCCTCATTTCCCTCTCACGGTATCTCCGTCTTTCTCTCTCTCTCTCTCTCTCTCCCTTTCCCTCTTTCTCTTGTTTTTTGCTTTTGTTCTTCAGATCTGGAAAATGATGGAGATGAAGATGAAGATGTTGATGATGAAGATTGTTTTCTGGAGCTTTTTTTTTTTTTTGGGGATGTTTTTTGATGTTGTTGATGTTTTTTGAGCTCAGATGTTGTTGATGTTGTATTTGAGCTTAAATAACTCGTTTTCTGTTGATGTTTTTTTGGCTGGGGATTTTCGGGTTCAGGGAAACCCGATCCCCGTTAGGGGGCGGGGGTGGGTTCCCCGTCGGGGATCGGGGCCGAGGATGAGGGAAGTTCTACCATCGAGGATCGGGGACAGGGAGGGTGATCCCCGGCCCCTTCCCGCCTCGTTGCTTTTCCTAAGTAGCATTACCAATTGTCCCCTCGGTTAGTATTAGTTTCAAAAAAAATTCATTAAAAAAAATTATTTGAAAAAAAATTGTTAGTCAAATTTTTAAATTTCTGTTTAAAAATCAACGTAAACTCATTTTTTGAATTTATGTTTTTTTCTCAAATTTACAAATTAAGACAACAATTTATAAATCAAAAAATTCATCAAACAAGTTTTTATGACAGTTTTTAAAATTTTTGTAAATATAAATTGAAAACTGAAAACGAAATAGTAACCAAACAGGCCTCAAATGGTAAAAATGTCTAAAATTAACAAATAATTAAATAAGTTACCAACATAAGAAATGACTTATCAAAAGATTCTTAGGCTATTTATGGTTTGATTTTTAGAAAAAAAATTTAAAAATTAAAAAATTAATTTGGTTAAGAAATAAAAAATAAAAAATAATTATCATTTTTATATAATTTTTATCTTTTGAGTGTAATAAACAAACCTCAAGGGTTGTCAGTGTAATTTTTATTTTACGTTGATTTTTAAATAAAAATTTAAAAATTTGACTAACAAAATTTTTTTTCAATTAATTTTTTTTTCAAATAATTTTTTTTTTTCAATTTTTTTTTTTCAATGAATTTTTTTTTTAACTAATACTAACCGATGGGGCAATTGGTAATGCTACTTTAAATCTTAGGGAGGGGATTGTAATTTCTAAAATGTGAGGGGTGTCAATATAATTTACCCAGTGAGGACAAAATTAGTATTTAAAAAAATTAAATTACTGGAGAGAACAATCTGTAATGAAACTTTAAATCTCAGGGAGGAGAATATAATTTCTGAAAAGTCAAGAAAAAAACTGTAATAAATATAAACTTCAGGGGTTGTTAATGTAATTTACCCTAAGAATTTTATATGTTTAGGGAAGTTACAGCGACTCTATACAAATGGAGTGACTGCAGCAACCTTTTTTAATATGCAGGGGTTGGACTAAGGGATTAGTTGCAGATAATTTTTTTGGATAAAAAAATCTCTTCATTTTAGCTAAAAAGTAAGTATAAGACATCCGTTGACTCTTTATTTTAGCTAAAAAGTACAAGACATCCGTTGGAGATGGTCTCATGCTGGTTGTGCAGAGACACAGAAGAAATATTTTTGCGTTGTGAAAATTGCACCGAAAGCAATCCTCCCTGTCCACTCCTTTCCAACTGTTGTAACCTTCTCTTTGTCATCATTTATCCCTATTCCCCTACTACTGCAACCCTATCCTATTCTCAGGCTATTTTTCCGAGTGACTATACTTGCACACCATACTTTTGTATCTGTACACCATTTATACCATTTAAATATTAACTTTCGAACAAAATGCAAATATTCAGATATCTATTTCTGAACAAAATATAAATGTTCAAATATCTACTATTGAATGGAATATTTGCTCGAACAATTGATTTTTATTCAAAAGTTGATATTCAAGCATTTTGTTCTTATTCAAAACTTGATATACAAACAACACAAATGGTGTTTACTGGAGGTATTGTGTGCAAATAGAATTACCCTATTTTTCCTCCTCTCCACCCCTATTCAACCGCTGCAACCCATCTCTCTTTCCGCCATGTTGCAAATTATCTACTGTCTCCAACTGTGGATGGTTATTTTGATTTTTGGTGCAGGTGACAGGTAGTGACGGAATGTGGTAGTGGTTTTGGGGTGGCAGTAACTAGGGGTGAGTGTTGAGAGAAGAGAGGGAACAAAGATAGAAAGATGAGAGAAACATAATAGGAGAAATAAAAGGGCTATTTTGATCTTTCTAACACTTTCCATTATGGGAAATGCAGTGCACACCTTATGCAACACACCTTTTACAATTCTACACAAAATTACATAAATTTTTACGAATATACATAAGTGGTCTCACAAAAATACGTATGTTGTACACAAATTCGCATGACCATGCAAATTTTCACAAACTTACATAAATTTGTGTTCAGCTTATGCATTTTTTTAAAATCACTTATGTAAATTTGTAAAAACTTACGTAATTTTGTGTAAAATTACATATGGTGTGCATTGCACACCGGAAGAATTTTCCTTTGGGCTCTAACTCTAGGGAGGTAAACTATAATTTACCCTTAAAGAAATCAAATTTAGATAAATTTTACTGTCACAAATCAAATTTTGTATCCTCTATCAAGTCACAACAATAGTCACTGACAGTTTGCGTCTCCGGAAGCTTTCAATCATTACAAAGACCACAACCACAGATATTTATAAAGATAAAAGCATCAAACTTTTCTCATGGCCATGTGCATGTATCTGAATGAACCAGCATATAGAGGCAGGATAAGCTTTTTGTTCTTTTTAGGTTTTAATTTATTTGCTTTCCTTTTGATAAGTGCACGATAAGCTAGAACATAAAGCAATAAACCAATACACAGACCATATTTGGTCTTACACAGATGCAATGAATACTCAGCTGCGTGTTATCTCCGCATCACACGATGGCGCTCACGTTTGCGAAAGCGCTCAAGCATGAACTCATCTGTTGCAGCTTGCCTTCGTCCTGCTGCATCTGTACCAGAATCAGTTGGTCTAGATTCCTGACCAGTATCCTCTACACCTCTCTCCTTGTACAGCTCAGGATGATCTGCAAGAATTTTAAACCTCATTAAATCGTCAAAAAGTAAGTAACAATACTAATAGCACAGTGTAGGATGAGGAGGGGGAGTTGGAATAGGGGTAGAAGCAGGAGTGCAATAGGCAGCAGTAACATGGTAGCAGTCAATGGAAAGTGGGACTAAAAAAACAATACCAATGGAATTAAAATCCTGACTATCATGATGGGTGACTACCAATTTTTCAGGAAAGGTGAGCTAAACTACGCTGTCAAAGGGACACAGTATATCCAAACTCCCTACAGTTGAAGTCCCAATTTGGCAGGAAGGTGAGGTAAACTAAAAAATGTAAGCTGCAGTTTAATGTTACATAAAATGGAACGGAGAAACAAGAAACTATTATAAACAACCTCTTCTAAGCTTTTCGGCATAGTCTCTGCCACGTTGGAAATAATCTGCACTATAACTTGCGGGGATGCTAGATTCTGTTTTCATCCGACCCATGCGCCTCTTTTCCTGTAGGAGCTTTTTGGCAGCCTCTGTTTCCTCAATATTCTTCAGCTTGAATCTGCAATCATTCGAAACCAGGAAATAAAACCCCTAAAAAGGTACACATAGAAGATTGTCTATGACCATGGTAATCTACAAAAACGAGAAAACCATTTTCTTTCCCTTCTTTTGAGTCTCAGATGACTGACTCATGGCAGCAGTGTTAAATATCAGCCAACAAAAAACAGCCCTTTTCCCAACCAATTCTCACTCTCTCCGCAGAAGGGATAAAAAAAAAAGGTATCTAACAGCAAAAACAACTGAAAAAATTAAATTATTATTTAAAAAAAAAAAAAAAAGGATTGGAGTGTAACAACCGAGAAGAAACACTCATATTTTGCCACAGATTATGAGAGGACATACTCAATGGGGAGTTGAACCTCAGCAATCCCAGTAGTCCATTGAGTAGAGCTTTCCTCTGAGTTCCGCCTCTTCACCTGAGTGGAGACAAACAGGCAGTTCGTATTACAATTGTCAGACAGGGATCCAAACACTAATGAAAAAGAAACACATATGAACTGTACAGATTGGAAGAAGAAAAAGGGGAGGCGGCAGTAACTTTCTCAACAAGCATACTTTAGAAAGCCCAATATTTGCTTATGAGGTTCATAGTTGTGTCATGAGTTGACCTTTCAAGTCCAACATGGTGATGCTTGCATGTGTAGCGACCTTTGGAGAGCTCAGTCAAGGCATTTTGGAAGTGCTTGTGCGAGTGGCATTGGGGTTCCAAGTCAATGGTTTGACGCCCCAACGTGACCTGGCAGTCAGCAAGTGGCTCAGAATGCTATATTAAGAGGGTATGGTTATGGTGTGCTGCTTACCAGTCTCCTCGCATGTAGTGTGATTGAAGTGAGCAACCTTGAGGTAACTTGGGGCAGACCTTTGGCACCAGGAACTAGGGATGGCAACGGGTAGGGTATGGCTTGGGGGGCCCCCACCCCCACCCCCCATTTCTGCCCCTTGCCCCAACTCCCAATCCAACCCAACCCAACCCAACCCAAACCTCATGAAACTCTCCCCCACCCCCACCTAAACCCAAACCCACAAACGTAACCCCCACCCAAGACCCTACCCGATCCGCCCCCACCCCCCATTTCTGCCCCTTGCCCCAACTCCCAATCCAACCCAACCCAACCCAACCCAAACCTCATGAAACTCTCCCCCACCCCCACCTAAACCCAAACCCACAAACGTAACCCCCACCCCCGACCCTACCCGATCCGCAACACAATTAGAAATTTAACAATAATATTATAGCTCAATAATTAAAACTAGAAAAAGATATTTATAATTAAAAAAATATATTATATATTGTACATTTATTAAAATTATAACATAATAGAAACTCAATAATACATTGTATAAATATTATATATATTCTATAAAAATTCAACAATATATTATACACATATTACATATATATGTAATATTTTCGTTTATTTATTACTATATTTGCGAGTCGGGTAGGGTTAAAAAAATACTCTCCCCGACTTGAACCCAATCGGGTTTTCCAAAAGTTTCCGCAAATCCGACCCTACCTTATTCAACCACCCCCAAATCCATCCCATTAGGGTCGGGGACCCGATGGATCAGGGTATTTTGCCATCCCTACCTGGAATGGTGTCATAGGTCTCCATGTGGGTTTGGGAGCTCCGCGGATAGTGTCATTGAGGGGCATTAGTGCCAACACAGCATGCATCTAAGGTTCGGGACATGCACCCGCTATGCCACGAGTTCTATCATCATGTGGTGTTGTCCTAGACCGAATGGGTTATCAAGGCCTCACCAAAGCCTCGTGTGCCAACTCACGACATGTGCTTGGGTTTGGCCATGCTTGTGGGGGTCTTGTAGCCTAAAGTTAGTAGTTTGGTGGCAACACCGCTAATCTTAGAAGCATGGACACTTCTAAGAAGGTGACGTATCTGTGTCATATCCGTGTCGGACACCGACACTCTTTGAACACTTTTAGGGCATGTGCCCAACACTCTTCAAAACGTGTCCTATTTTTTAAAATTTTTTAAAGGCCCGAACACTCTTTGGACACTTGGAGGACACACGTGTCAATCGCTTAAACATACGTGTCTATCGATTAGACACATGTAGAGAAACTAATTATAAGTTTGAACAAAACAACTTAAGATATAATAATAAAACAAAAACCACATAAATTTATAAGAATTAGTGTCATATTACGCTTTTTATTATCTTTAAATGATATATTCATATATATAACATATAATAAATATATAAAATTATATATTTCATGTGTCCACGTGTCTTATCATGCATTTTTTGAAAATTAACGTATCGGCATGTCTGTGTCGTGTCCCGTATCCGTGTCTATGCTTCTTAGCCACTAATCGTGGGAACATTTGGAAAGGCATGAAGCATGACCATCATGCAAGGGTACCTCACACTAAGCTTATGCGAAGGTATAGTGCTAATTGTGGGCTATAGACCAACAATGCCTTACTCGTGCAACGCCTCAGGCATGCAATGGCCCGTACAAAATACCACTGAAACCACATCGATCCACATCAATCCGCACTGTTCTATCACTAACTGCAGATTAAACTTTAAATTGTATAATCCGCCTTCGAAACCGCTCCACTCCGCTATAATTAATACATATATATTTTTTAACCTCTAATGAAATATCAAAATAAAAATAGGTGTGAGAGAAATTTAAGAAATGAAATTTGTTACAAATTAGTAGTTATATATATGAAAAATATTACGTAAAGCTAATTTGTGTTATATGTATAAAAAATTATACATTATGCAAATGTTTGATAATTGATTAGAATATTCTTCAATCTGTCGAAAACTGCCCAAACTGCGATTTGTCAATCTGCCATTTCGTTTATAATTTTACTCTCAAACTGCCCGAACCGCACTGCACACAAAGATTATGTTGTAGGTGCGCAAGCAACCCTCAGTCATGCATAGGGAAAAGGAAGGTCCCGTGGCTATTCGAGATGCACACAACAAGAGATCATATACATGTGATGGAAGTTTGTCAGCTAGGATAGGAGGCTACACTAGCACAGGGTTGGAAAACATCAGTTGGCTTAGCTGTGGGCAACAATTCTTGTGGACAGTCGGATGGCAAGAGGCGTCTTGATGACATTGGACCCTTCGGTGGGGGCAAGCACCTTGCTCATGGAAGAGATCGTGTAGTGAAGCAGCTGGTTGGCCAAATGTGGATGTGCAATTAGGGACAATATGTCTTTGGGAGGCATTTGAAGTGTGGGACTTAAGAAAGGGAATTGTTCTTGCATGAAAAAACATTGGGCCTACAAATATCAAGATGTGTGCAAATTCAACACTCGGATGGTATAAAGAGATTAGTGGGCTTGGACTTGGTGTTGTTTAAGTGCCACACGGGTAAAAATTTATTCCACCGTGCACTTGAAAGAGTCGGCTTGTGACATAATGTCATGTCTAAAGAAACTTAAAATGTACAAGTTATAGTAAAAAGAGAAAGAAAAAAGAATGCTTTTAAAAAGTGACAAGAATAAAAACGAGAATATTAAGAAATATAAATGGGCTAACAAAGAGGTTTAAATGATAGTTAGAGATGCTAACCTTTATACTATATTAGGTTTAAAGAACATTTCCATTGTGAAGTTGAGAGAAATAAAAACAAGAGAATTTAATTAGATGAAGTGTATAAAAAGTGAGGATTCAAGGGTGTTAGCAAATGATAAGGAAAGGTGGAACACTTAATAAAATAATTTAATAAAAATATAATGACTACGAAAAAGATTGATTAACCAACTAGGCCTAGCCTAATTGGCCACCACGCCTTTCTTAGGGCTTAGTCCCAAGAAGGTCATTGGTTCAATTCCCCTTAGGGGGGTTGAATTAAGGGAGTGCAAACACTTAGGTGCTTTGCCAAGGGTTAGGAGATTTTCTCCCATAGGTGCTAATTTAACAACTAACATTTGCCGATCAAAAAAAAAAAAAAAAAAGAAAGAGAAATAGATTGATAAGTACAAAGTACTTCATATATAAAAATAAAGGAGATATCTAAAATTGCAATTATAGGAATTAAGTTGATGAGTTATATTTATCGCGGGAGAGAGTGCTTGACCATCGCTTAAAATTTGCAACAACAATATCAGAGAATTAGTTTGGAATTATACATGGTACAACTAAAAAGAATACAGAGTACAGAACATGAGAAAGACAGGCATTTGACAAAGTGAACCAACTAAAAAATTATGCGCGTCCACACCCTCAAGTAGATGGGATGAGACTTGGCTGCATTGAGTTGGGTGAAGAAATTATTAAGTGATGTAAACTGGAGTGTCAATGTATTCTCAATGAAGCACCCATAGCAATTAGCAACACACTACATATAATAAATAAATAGAACTCTAACCATATTATTTTTAACTAAACATCCATAGCAGCAACAAGATTGAAAAAAATATTCATCATCACTGGGTAATTGTAAACCACTTTGAAAGAAGTACAAGAAACCCACCACAAGGCCAATTCACTCACTTTAAGATGTTCGGGGATTTTGTATAATTCATCCTCTGCATGTTTTACTTCATTCTCAACCTGATTTGCTACGTCAATGTTCTTTCCCCTTTTCTTTGCCAACTCTTGTTCTACATATCTCAACCTGTTCCAAGAAATAAAATGGTAGATAGAAAAGGGAAAAACACTCTACTAATTAATAAATCTAATTTCTTTTGAAGAAACAATACAGAGTCAACCCCTTCAATATTAGCCAAATATTTCTGAAGGAAGAACAAAACTAGTAATTCATTAATAACACAATTACAAGGAAATAAACTTCAATTCTCAGTGGCTTACCAAAAAACTTTCATATGTGATTTTCCAAACTCCAAGAAACTTGATCATTCAGTAACATCAATGATGTATGTCCTTTTTGTAAATTGTTAGTGTAGAAATATGAAATAGTTGAAGCCCCAGTGTTGGCTCATTTGGACAAGACCACACTATTTTATTAACCCCCTACAATAATGAATTGGCCAGATAATTAGGTAATCCATTGCCCCTACAAATTGACTTCAAAATATGGAGAAATTAAGGCTCTGTTTGAAAGAGCTTTGGAATTGTAATTCCACCTCTTGGTTTGCACGTGATGTTTGGTTGTAGTTTTCAAAAATTAAATCCACATCCACTTTTGAAAACTCCTTTCCAGCGGGAAAATTTGGCTAACCCGGTCGTCCCCCTGGACATCCGGTAGGTTGACTGGCTAGTTGACCGGAACAGTGTACCTTTTTTTATATTTTAAATAAGAAATATTTCCAGAATTTTTTAAAATTTTTTTATGAGCTTTGAATAGGATTTTGGATTGTGTGTTTGGTTATGAGTTGTAAGTTTTTGAATTAAATATCATATGTCACATCATTCATTTCAAACTCAATTCAAAACTCTTTCCAAAACTCTTTTCAAAACTTATAACCAAACAAATTTTTCACACTCAAATCATAATTCCAAAACTTACAAACTCAAAATACAACTCCTATTCTCAAATCATATTTAGAAAACTCTACCAAACGCTACCTAAGCACTTCAGCTGTTTCTATAGATAACATTAACATAATTTGGCATAAAGCCTACAGTCATTAAAAATTAACTCAAGTCCACTCGACAGGAAAGAAAATATTTCAAATAGCATAATTTTTTATTTTTATTTTTTCAAGATGTGCAGCATGCAATACCTTGTATACTTTTTAAGAGAATTATGCAAGAATGATATAAAAAATAGTCCTTGCCACTTGAGGACTTAAGACCACCTTTTTGGTGTCACCTCCATTCCACTGCTGAGACACCTTGCCAGATCATTTTTGCAACTACCCGTTGAGGATTATGGAACTGCCACAACAAATAGCTGCTTGAAGCCAATTTTTCTATGCCCTAGCCAAGTAGATCATATCAAATCAAGCTACGCAATGCCACACCATTTTTTTATGAAGAATCACATAGGGACAAATCAGAAAGGTCATGTACATTGATGCTGCACCCAAACACACACACACACACACACACACACACACACACACACAAAGTGAACTGCGTGAAATCCAGCATATGCTGTTTAAATTAGAACCTCAGTTCTTGGGCCTAATTGGAAGGGCAACAGCGTTGAATTTCAAGTTTTCTCCTTTCATATATGATTGGGAAGGTCAGGATGAGGGGAAGACAGATCACTTGGTGAATTAGGAGTAGTTCATCTTCCTAGAAGAAAAGGGGGCCTTGTCATTGGTAATATAATGGCTAGGAACATTGCTCTTCTTGGAAAGTGATTATGAGATTTCCCGTCGAATGTAATTCATTATGGCATCCCATTATTAAAAGTAAACATAGGGTTCAAGTCAATGGCAGAGATACTCCTGTGGTTAGTAGGGATAATTTTCGATCTCCATGGACATCTATTTGTCGTATTCTCCCACTTATGTGTAAGTTTCTTTCTGTGAAAGTGGGCAATGGGAAAAATGTTCGATTTCAGGAGGATGTTTGAGTGGGTTAATCTTCCTTTGACGGGGCATTCCCACATTTATATAGTGGTTCGTTCTCAAAATATTTTCATTGCTTCTTTGACACACTCTAATTTGGCACCAATTTCTTGGAATTTTAACTTCATTAGAAATCTTAGTGATTAGGAAGCTCTTGAGTTGGCATCTATGTTATCTTTGCTTGATAAATTATCATTGCCTCCAAAAGTTTGTGATAGACGGGTCTAGCTAAACAACTCTTTCAGTATCTTTTCATGTGTGTCCTTTTTTGATATAATCATTGATAAGCCCAATGTTTCTTCTTTTCCATTTCACTAGAGTATTACGAAAGCAGTAGCGCCTCTTAAGGTGAAGGTTTTTATGCGGTCGTTAGCTCATGGAAGCATTATGACCAATGATATGTTTCAAAAGAAGAGACTGGCTCATTTTCTTTATCCTCAATGGTGCATCATGTGCAGAAGGAATGGGGAATCAATGGACCATTTATTTTTGCATTATCTCACGGCTTTGAATTTATGGCATCGCATATTTCTTTTAATTGATAGACATTGGGTGGCTCCGGATGCTTGTGCTGATATGCTTTTAATTTATCTCTCGGGCTTTGGCGGCAACAAGAAAGCAAAAACACTTTGGCATTGTGTTGTCTTTATGATCTTTTGGGTTGTTTGGTTAGAATGGAATGCGAGGATTATTGAGAATAAGGTCGCAAACTTGGATTCACTATGGGGGAGAGAGAGAGAGAGAGAGAGTCATTTGGCTTCGTTTTGAGCTCATGTCTCTCCTCCGTTTAAAGAGGATCTGCTCTTTTTAAATTTCAAATATTGGAAAGCTGCATGTGGGAATGGGTAAGTCTACTCCCACTAATTTTATTGCAACAACCTGGAGTGGTTATTTAAAACTGAGATTGCTAAGAAGAAATTAGTTAAAAGCCTTGAGACATTCAGTGAGTTATGAGAACCATCAATTCCAAATCCCACTTGAAATTTCTAAAATTGGTTTAAAAAAATGGGAACGTGCTGTTGTGGGTTATTTCATTGAAAGGAAATTGTCCATCTTAAAAGTGAAGACTTGGACCTATGAGTTGTGGAAAGGCAAACTTGAAAAAGTTGTACCTTTGGAAAATGGCTACTTCGTATTTAAGATCAATAATGAACAGGCTTTAAAGTTCACTCTTGAAGAAAGGCCGTATCATTTTGGGAGCAAATAGATTGCTATCAAGAAATGGCACCCTAGTATGCCTCTTACTACGAATGTTTTCTCAAGTGTGACAATTTAGATAAAGGTTTTTAATGTGCCTCTTGAGCTTTGGACTGAGGAGGGATTGAGTTACATAGCAAGTCCAATCGGTAATCTATTGTATCTTGATGAGTTTACTCAAAATCATAGTTGTTTAACATGTGCTAGAATTTGTATTGAGGTGGAAGCTACCAAGGAGATTCCACCCTCCTTCGTTATTAACTTAGGATTTTTATTGACTTAGGATATGGTAAATCATTTGAAATTAAAGTAAAAGTTCCTTGGAAATCCCAAGCGTGTGAAAAATGCAAAATATTTGGTCATAGTGTCATAGTACAAGGACGTGTCCATGTAACCCTAAAACCCTAGCTCCAAGTATACCCAAACAAGAATGGAAGGCTATGGTTCAACAAGTGGCCGACACAATGGGAGTTAAGCCAAGTCAATGGGAAGAAGTGAAAAAGAAAAAAGGAAGTTGATGCTCCAGGAGTTGATATTGTTTCTACCCATCCTTCATCTTCATCAAATGTGTTTGATGTTCTCAACTTTTGTGTGGCTAATGAGAAGATTTTCTTTTTTGTGAATCTAAGAGTGTGCCTAAATGAGGAAGAGAAAGAAATTGAAGGAGATGTGGGTAATCTAAATGGGCTAGCTCTTCAAAGATCTTCACATCCCAAGGGGGCTCCAAAGACATTTTTAGATGGAATATTCATTGTTTCATGGACAAATCCGTCTTCAAGAGATGAGAACAAGAAGTTCCTTGAGAGAATTGCAAATCTCAAGCTTGGTAGAGAGAATGCTAACCTCTTCCTCAAGTCTAAGAAATCTAGCCGTAAGACTTACATACAATAGTAGGCATTGCCCTTTAGCTTTGCATGTTGTTTGTTGCCTTGGCCTAGCTCTTGGACTGTTAAGAGTTTTTTTTAGTGCTAAGCCCTTGATTTGTATGCTTGCTTTGATGGCTTGCTCGGCCGTCTTTCTTGTCCCCTTTGGGTTGTATTGAGCCTCACTATAATATCATTTTTTTGGTATATCTAACACGCTTACCTACCCAAAAAAAATAAAAATATATATATTCATCATTATAAGCAAATCAGCACTATTGCGATAGAAAATTCATCACAATCAACACTATTGAACCAGATAAATTCAATAGAAGATGAAAGAAATTAGCACAGAACCTGACAACCCAGGTGAAAAATCAAAACAAGGTCTGGTTAACCAAAAGAAAAAACAAATAAAGCAGATGCACAAAGAGATGCATAACATAAGAGAGAAATCAGACTATAGATGAGAGTGATGGAGATTCATAATAGAGGAGCAAAGAACATAGAAGGCACCAAAGACTATTGGGGGGAGGGGTGTGGGTGAGTGATGATGCAGCCCAACCAGATAAACAAAAGTGGTGGAGAATCTAGAGTGCAAAGTTTATGTGAAAGTACAGAGTTTCAGAACTCAAAGTAAGCGTATTAGCATAACTGTGTAAGTGATTTAAGGGAAATACAGTCTCTATTTATTGAAAGTGAGCACATGCACGTCGCTACTTGTTCAAATCAATGTTGCTGACAAATCTATGTCCAAGGTGGCAACAAATCCATGTCGTCAAGACATCAACAAATCTATGTCAGAGGTTGTTGACACATAAATTTCAACCACATTTATGTTAAAATTTCAAATACGGTCAATCAATCACTGACACATACAGAGCCTACGGTAGAAATGTTGTAAGCAATCACTTCCTAAAAAGATCAATATGATCCATTGAAGTGCATAATAAAGTACAACAACATCGTGTTTCAAAGATGTTATTCAAGATATCCAAGTGATACGTAGAGCCTACAAGACTTGAAGAACTCAATCAAAATATGACACTTATAGAACCTATAACATGGGACTATAGGGAATAAAATTTGGGAGATTAACATGATCAACCAAGTTCATTATGATAACATTACAACGTTGTCATAATAGTTTGAAATTTGCAACATGCACTCTTATCACATGAATTTCAAATTCAAAATAAAGATAAAGCGTTCTTAGAAATCAGAGAGGATTAGTGGATCAAAGATCAGAAATCAGGAGAGAGAAATCAAAGATTGGAGATCAACTAGAGAGTGAGATAGAGAGAACTCAGAAGACTACACCGCAAACATATAGTACAATGGCAATCAATAGGTAAAGGGTTCCATGCCCAACAATTGTACCTTCAGGGACAATTCAATAAAAATATTTTTTTTCCTTAAGTTTTCTTCTATTAATTTTATGTTCTTCACTAATCGGAGGTTTCATTTAATTAAAATGTGTAATTAACGATCTGGAATACAGAGCAGAAATAGGAATGTGCTATCGAATAATCAACACTGTTTAGTCCAAAAACTAAACAGTAGACATTTGTAATATGAATTTCGAAATGTGTTGAAACATTTCACCTTTTGAAATTTGTCTACAGAGGTTGTGACAAATCCATGCCATAATATTCCTCGTTTGGGAACAGGCTAATTTAGTAACTTTTTGGCTATTTGGCTAAAATATGAGCTAAAAAAAACTAGTATGTTTGGGATGACTTTTTGACTTTTTATGAAAAGATGTGCAAAAAGTAGAGAGAAAAGAGAATCTTTGACTTTTTGGTATGGATTGTTGGCTTTTTGGCTAATTTAGTAACTTTTTGACTTTTTGGCTAAAAGGGAAGGTTGCCAAACGAGGCCTCAGTAATCAATTAAGCCAAGTTGTTAGGCTGTTAAAACCCCGTGCACTACATTTTGGTGAGAAGACTTGCATTTGAGGCAAAGGAACCAAGCTTCTAGAAGCTTCCAAGAGATATCTAATATGATAAGGTTTTCCTCTCAGTTCAATTGTCCCAAGGCAACTTGACTCAAGCAGGGCGGAGAGCCACAAAAATATGTTTGTCTTTAGCCACAAGCCTCAAATTCATTTGGCATTCCTAGGTCCTACTTCTTGGCCAAGATTAGGAGACACATGAGGTGTGACCAATTATGTGTCCCTAGTTCGTTGACACATAGAGCTTTGTATATGATGATGTGTAAGGAAAACATCGCTGCATACATTTCTAAGACACAGGGTCGGTGCACAAGTATACATAGAATGAAAACAAAGTGCGCACAGAGAGAGAGAGAGAGAGATACGAAGTCTCAAACATGGCAATGGGTTTAGAAGAAAGTCTATCAAAAGGAAAACAAACAAATAAATAATAGAGGGAGTATCAAACATGTCAAAGAATAAGAAAAAGAAGACAATAAAGGGTCTAGTTGGAGAAAGATAAAAAAAAGGGAGGGAGGGAGGGAGGGAGGGGGAATCAAATATAGTTGGGGTATAGAAGATGTAGAAGACTGAAATAGAGGATGCAATCGATCGCTCTTCCGCATATTTTTTGTTTTCTAATTCTATTTGTTTAGGGATTGCTTTTTCTCTAAAAAGACCTTCCTAAACATGAGATTAGGTATCTTAACAATTGTGTTTTCATAGAAAATATATTTTCTGCATAGAGAGTTGAGTTTCAAAAACCCATAAAATACTTTGCATCGTGCATCGTTTGCTCTACACTCTTGGCCGATTGGATAATCGGAGCTGTTCGTGAACGGAGATCGAAGCTGAAGCTTCGGGGAATCCTGAAGGTCAAGAAGGCTAATTGGGTCATGTTGTGCTCGTAAGAGTTACTACAAAACATTGTGTTAGGTAAACCTAGGTGAAGGTTATAAGTCCTCTCAACTTTGTGTTTGTATTCTTTGATCATAGTGAATTTTCTCCGAGTGTTGGGACCGTCGTTTTTTACCCTGTTGGCTTTTCCACGTAAAATCTTGTGTTCATGGGTTGATTGCTTTGTATTACAGTTTTCAGTTATCTTCCATTGTCATATCATTATACTTAAAAATTGCTTTTTAATTAATGGATATATTATATTGTCTATCTATTTTTGTCCATAATCATTGCTTCTGTTATGTCACTTTATTTTCTATCACATTGTGTTTCACGAGGTATTCTTGTTTTTTATGTGTTTCAGGACCATGAAGTTGACTTGATGATTACTTTGCAAAAGATTACCTAGAATTCTGTGTTTGTGGGTATCATGGGGTTTTAGGATTTTATCTTTTGTCAAATTGTAATTTGTACAAATTAAGTTGTAATATTGTGTCACAAAAATGCCAAAGGGTGAGATTGAAATAGGATATTTTGTGTAGGCTATTTTTGGTGATCACAATTGGGGTTTTAAGAGTAGTTTAATTGTGTGAGGGTATTTCGGTCATTGCACATGCTCAGTCAGCCCCACACAACAAGTTTGGAAAATTCAATCCCTTACCCATCAAGATAATGTTTGCATACATATTCTCACCATTTTGAAAAAAGTTTTATGCAAAAAAAAAAAAAAAAAAAATACTTGATTAGAGTTTTCCAAAAACACTTTTCAAAAAATTCTACTTTCTTATTTTTCGTGTTTTTTTGTTTTTACTGAATTTTTTTAATATTTTAAGCAATTTTTTTTTACTTTTTAGACATACCTAACATAAATATACCTAAAAAGTAAAAAATTTGTGAAAAAAATCTTTTAAAAATTAACTAAATACCAAAAATACAAAAAAAAAAAAATACGAAAATTTAATACATTTTATGTATTTTTATGTATTTATTAATTTTTTAAAATATTTTTTCACAAATTTTTTACTTTTTAGATTCATCTAAGTAAGGTGCATCTAAAAAAGTAAAAAAAATATTTAAAATTTTAAAAATATTCACTAAAAACAAAAAAACAGGAAAACCAAAAAACTCAGTTTTCAAAAAACTTAATCCAAAAAACTCAAACCAAATATACTGATTGTTTTCCAAACTCTTGATTTAAAATCGTGTGCAAAATCTGCTTTCCTAGACAGAGCAATAAATCGCATTAGGAAAGAAATCGATCACTGTTGGAGATCGATCCCCTATCAGTCGCTATGCTTTGACGAAAAAAAAAATATTGTGATCAAAAGGCAATCGATCCCTCTTGGATCGAACGATCTCGCTAGAGGATGCGATCGATTGCTCTTCTGCATATTTTTGGTTTCCTAATTATAAAAAGACCTTCCTAAATACGAGATTAGGTATCTCAACTATTGTGTTTTCATAGGGAAAAATAAAGAAATAAATAAATAAATAATAAAAAAATAAAAAATAAAATTATACAGAGTTGAGTTTCAAAAACCCATAAAATACTATGCATTCTTGCATCGTTCGCTCTACAATCTTGGCTGATTGAGTAATCAAAGTCGTTCGTGAACAGAGATCGAAGCTGAAGTTTCGTGGAATCTTGAAAATCAAGAAGGCTAATTGGGTCATGCTATACTCATAGGAGTTACTACAAAACATTGTGTTAGGTAAACCTAGGTGAAGGTTGTAAGTCCTCGTGACTTAGTGATTGTATTCTTTGATCATAGTGGATTTTCTCCGAGTGTTGAGAGCGTGGTTTTTTACCCTGTTGGGTTTTCCACGTAAAATCTTGTGTTCATGCATTGATTGCTTTTACTTGATTTAATCTCTTTAATCAACTTAATTGAACTTAAAATTAATAATTTTAATTGATTGGCCTATTCACTCTAGGCAGTGAATATTTGGACTCTATAATTTCAAAGACGGTGAGGACTAACTTGGAGATTGAAAATTTTCATTTGAAAACATAGGTTTTTCCATAACCATTACTCGAAGACAAAACCGAAAAGTGGTTACTCTTTACGCCTTTAAAATATAGAATTGATCAGGTACTTCATGGATATCACAATGTATTAATGTCACACAACTAAATCAATGGCCATTATGGCCCAATAAGTCTTTTTTCATTTCGCCTACCAAGGAAAATATGAAATAAAATCACAAGAAAAAAAAGAGACGCACATTAATGGCCTCTTGCACCTTTTGATCTTATGTCTAGGCCTGCATCCATTTGTAGGTGCCTCACCTACTTCAAGGCAAAGCACTAAGGTTGGGTTGGCTGGGACTTGGACCTTTTTTGGCACCTATGCACACCTTTCGACCCTAAGCTTTTATCCATAGCAAACTGTAGGCATAAAACTGATGTTTGGATTACTTTGCCATGTTAGCCATTTATCAGTTTACAAATTCCCTTGGAAAAAATTAGATATTTCAGCACAAATATGTTGATTGTCACCAAGCCTTGTATCATTTTCTAGTGAAAACAACATAATGATTATCTAGTGGCAAATATCAAAGTTTTAAAAGGCTTTATTGAGACTAACCTCGATGCTCGCCTTGCCTTGAGACTGAAGTAAAACGCATCAAGGCTTTGATTTTTAGGCTATACTCTCCAAAGGCTTAGGTGTGCTTTGTACGCCTTTTGCACATAAACATATAAGGAGTAGGCATATGAAGAGGTTGCCTTAGGTTCTTGTTAAACTTACTCTAGTAAATGTTTTAAACATAAAAAATATAAAAGAACCCATTTTCCAACTATATTATATAGGAGTAAATGATTAATCAAAAAAAAAATAAAGTTAATGCTCAAGTGAGAAGCTCAATCACTAAGCTAAGAATGTCTTTCACTTTCAATAAATGCAAACTTCCTTCTCTCCAGTGAAATGTTCAATGTCTTAAGGATAAAAGTATTTGCACCTTTATATTAATTTTTATTTATTTTTTTACTATTTAAAAATATTTAATTAATTTATTAAATATTAAAATATTAAATTCGAAATGCTTACACCTTGCCTCATGAGGGGTAAAATGCCTTGACTTACACATTTGCCTTTAAAAACTTTGCTAAACATTACTTTTATTCATCTTCAACATCATCTGCTTCCAAACATCGATGAATGGCTCCCCACCTGATGTAGGTGATTTTATAAACACATCTACCACATAACAGCATATTCAGTTACTCTTATCACTTCATCTATTGACAATCAAAATAGTCATCTCTAAAAAGAAGCCAATTAATATGTAATTGATGGTGATCTCTCCCAAACAATGAGGCAATTCTACCCAAACCTTCAAAGTAATATCTTTATCTAACCATAACATGCATATCTACCAAAATATATTATATCATATACCATGTCCCCCCAAAAGTTGAGGGGAAGTTCTTGCTCAACTAGACTACAAATTAAGCATCATGCAGCCCAACAATTCTCCCAAATTCCACAAGATTTTTGAAAGCCCTTTCTCTACATCATTCACTACTTTCCCAACAAATTCTAGACCTTTTCACAAGATTTTTGTGAAAACCAATTATTGCAATTACTCATGCAGCCCCTTTTGTTTTTTGACAGGTAAGCTTTAATATGAAACTAATGCAGGATATCAACGAAGATGAGGATTCAAGGGTTAAGGTACATGTACAAAACTGGAACCCACTAAAGAAATTATTAAATGTTCAATGCATTCTAGTAATAAAGTCATCAGACAGTACACACAGATTCCAAACAACTAAACATGAACAATTAACTAAATCCGAGACAGATATTCATCACTGAATATAAAGCAAAATAAACCAAAACTAGCAATTATTATGACACAGTCACTATCATTGAGCAATACTACTCTGCTGCATGAACAGTTGCACACTTTATATTATTTTTTAATATAATTACAATAATAAAAATAATAATAAAACAACAACAACAAGAACGACAGTAACTATAATGATTATGATGATGAGGCTCAAATTAGTGCTAAACTTTACAATTATTCAACCATATCAATGCATCAAAATTCCAAATTCCAAGTAACTAAATATTCATGCCTTAAACAAACTATACAGTTTCCTAATTTCTTAAAAAAAATCAGTGCCCAATTTCTGTAAACCAAAATCAAAGGAACTCTAGAAAACATAAAACCATATGAAGGGAGCAAACAAGGTGCACCAAAAGTTGAAAAGGGGAAGGAATTAAATCAAGGTATGAACTAAATAATTAAAAAGGCAACTATGAAGTTCTTATGAGCCCTAAAGAGTTATAAAATATTACTAAACTTAACAAAGCCTTAAAGTCCAACTACATGGTTTCACCTAGAAAAGTCCTTCATCGCCATTTTGAATTGCTTAGGGCTGCATCTTGAAGGATACCATAGTCCATTATGTCTTTCCTCTCTATCTCAATTTTCAACCTTGTTCTTTTTAGCATTAAGACCATTCCTCATTGCACACTTATCAGCCTATCTTAAGGAACTCGTATGATCTTATACTTAAGTAATAACAACCAAATCTTTTTAACATCACTTCCAACTAGACACTATGGCATTCCAATAATTGGAACAAAAGTACCACATAACTATGAGATGGACAGACTTTGTTTGGACTAGTCCTCGATATTCAAAGAACTTCAGAAGAGATGAAATATAAATGAACCGCATCCTCCGCTCCCTCAATCTTCAAACGAAGTAATTAACTATCATGAACACATCAAAAACCAAAAAACCTAATTAGACACTATTCACCAATGACCTAATCATTTTGTTAAATAATAACAAAAATAATAATAATAACAATTACTAAGAAATAATAATGATAATAATAAGAAAAATAAGAATATTTTGATACAATTGCTTTCTATTGTTGTATTTTCCATGTCATCATCACGGGGAATGTGCTGGAATAAAGGAATTAATTACACCAATGTTTTGGCCCCCTTTTTTTTTTTTGGTCCCTATAAATTTTTTATTATTTTCCTTTGCTAGCTGATGTTCTGGTTGTAGATGCCATAAGGCTATTTTATGCACTCAATAAGAATTTTTCTTAAAGATAAGGAGGTCAAATCCTCTCAAAGTGACCTTCCGTGCTTTTTCAGCCACTAAAGTACCATAGAGATAGAACTCTGGTTCCATCACATTTCTGCAAATGTTGGTGAGCACAGATAGAGCTGAATGGTGATGCTAGGGGGGAGAAGGAAAAAGGATCACCCCAAATGGAGATATGCTAGGGGGAGGAAGGGAAGACCTTGAAATGGGATGCTGTAGTAAAAAAAATATATGAATTTATTTAATTTAACTAAACACGTAGTTGATCAAAATAGAATTGAATGACGAAAAATGATTTGTGTAGCTGACTCCACTTGATTGGATACAGTTAGGGGTGTTCAAATTACTCAATGAATCGAAGAACCGAACCAAATCGACCTCTTTGGGTTAGGTTGGTTTGGTTTTTGAGTGCCTAAGAAGTACGGACATGAACAGTTGACACAACACAGACACGCTGATACGCAAATTTTTAAAAAATGTAGGACACCACATGTTAGGGACACATGCAAAACATATAATTTTATATATTTATTATATCATATTTTTAAATATTTAATTTATATTTTATGTCAAATATTTAATTGTATCAAATTTACCAACCTTAGGTATGCTATTTTAGTTAAAAAAAAATTTAAAAATAGTCATCAGCGTGTCCTTAACGTGTCCCCAGCGTGTCCCAACCGTCCCAACGTGTTCGACTCTTTCCAATGTATCGAACACATGTATGTGACGTCCGAAAAGGTGTCCGTACTTCATAGTTGAGTGCATTGGTTTGGTTCGAAGTCTTCAAATCATCAACCCAATAGGATTGGGTTAGTTCTTGATTTAAGCTTTGTCTAAACCGAACTAACTTGAAAACTGAACATATATATATATATATATATTTTTAATTTTATTTATATTGACATGTTTTCACCCAATTGATCTATTACAATGAACTTGATTTCACTTAATAATTTTTCACATACAAAAATAATTAGGTGAACGAAGGACACACTAGAAGACTAAGCTAGATTTCACAGTTGATTTAATTTGTATTGGTTGTATGAATGGATTTAATTTGTATTAGTTATGTTTACGCTTGAGTTAGATTTAATTTGTATTAGCTTGCATTAAACAATAATTTACTCTTTGTTTGTGTTATGTTTAAATGTTGAAGCCTCATTATTGATTGATTCACTTATTTTTAATATAGTCCGAATCAACCCAAGCTACATTGGGTTGGGTAGGTTCTACTGCTTAATTGGTTTGATTCTGAGTCCAAAAACTTTGAACCAATTATGATTGGGTTGGTTCTAAATTTAGTATCAAAACCGAGCCATGAACAACCCTAGACACAATGCTTGGTTTGGTTTAGTTTTGTTAAATACAAGCAGATAGTGTGAAACACTAAATTTAGCAGTGTGTAACAAAAATACCAAAAAAAGAAAAAAGGGTGTTTAAATTAAATAGATATGATTAGAGGGGAAGAAAACACAACACAGGTAGAGAAGGAAAGGAAGAAGAAATGAGCGTACATATTGGGGTCTTCGACCATGACAGCAGTTTCTTGAGCGAAGGTATCCTGCAAGACCAATTCGTCTTTCTCCCCATCCCCATCGTTCTTCTCGCTTGCTTTCTTTGCAACCAAACCACCACCACCACCACCACCACCGCCACCGCCAACACCACTACGCTGCACTATTGTGCTACTACTTATTGCTGCAATTCCCCACTTCTTCTCCCTCTGTTTCTGAAGGAATTTCACCTCTTCTAACGCCAATCTGAACAAAAAATAAATGGGAATAGAAGAAGCACAAAACCCTAATAATATTAGATGGTTCAGCAAAATAGCCAAAAAAAACAACAACACGATGCTCCAAAAAGTTTACCGCCTTTCTTCTTCTTCGTTATCTGAACCATTGTTTCTCAGAATTTGTTCTTCTTCTACTACGTCTTCTATATTTCTTTTCCGAAAATTTTTCGTCTTCATCTTCTGCTTCGGTTCACCCATATCCTCGACTGGGGCTATTTTTTGGCTTAATAATCTATTTTACCAATAAATCTCATATTCAAGAATGATAATCTATCAATAGTTTTTATTATAGATCAATTAATTTTATTAATTTTGAAAACTGAGATTTATATATTATTTGAAAATTATATTTATGATTATATCCTTATTTTTATTTTTATTTTTATTATTATTATTATTATTATTATTATTATTATTATTTTCCTTTTATGCAAGAAAAGTAAAATACATAATCTATGAGAATTAAATTTCAAATTAATTTTTATATGAGAATCTTTTTTATTTGAAATGACATGAAATCTGAGATTTTTCAAACATTTCAAAAGTATCACAAATAATTTGAAATATAGGATTTTTCAAACATTTCAAAAGGAATACAAAAACTCATTAGTAATTTTGATTAGAATGTTACGTTTGGGAAAAGTACACTAAAAAGTTTTTTGTGTGTGTGTGTGTGTGTTATATTGAAGTGTTGCGTTTGATATTACATTGATTGGTGTGTTACGTTTGATTTTTTTTTTTTTTTTTTTGTGCGTTATATTGAAATGTTACGTTTGGGATTACATTGATTGGAGTATTACATTTGGGAAAAATACACTAAAGAGTTCTTTTGTGTGTTATATTGAAGTGTTACGTTTAGGAAAAGGTTGGAGTGTTATGTTGTTATGTTTAGAAAAAGTACACAAAGGATTCTTTTAGTGTGTTACATTAGAGTGTTACGTTATTGAAGTATTACATTGGAGTATTACATTCTTCTTCGTAATGTGGGATTGTTTCAGAAAGAGAAAAATCTAAAACCTCTATAGTACAGATTACCCAAATGTGTAATTTTACATTTAGAGAAACCCACTTTTATCCCTAAAAAATTAAACTTAAACGTATAAGTGACTACCCTTTTCTGTAATTTCTACTTTAATGAGATTTTTGGATTCATAAGAAAAAAATAGAGGACTAAATTGTTTGCAAGATCATATTTTGAGATTTGTTGGTGCTTTAGCCCTATTTTTAACCCTTTATTATTTTTTTATACACTCGATTTACTGTAAATACGAATTGTTTGATTTATTTTAAATACGAATTTTTTTTTTTTTAGTTTTGAAAAATCACATAATAAATATAAAAAAAAAAATTAGAGTGTTTGGGCAAAAACATTAATTTTTAATTTTATTTGGCCAAATACTGGGAGCTTCTGTTTCTACACACACATTTCTCTCTGTGCACACACTTAATGAAACTTATTTTTATTACAATTTTATCCCAAAGTAAAATTACTGTTATGAACATCCACACAATTCAAATAAACACACAAGTTCTCAATACACATCTCACACTACAGGTTGCTGAAGCTCCACACTCCATGGTCACATACTCCATTCTTCCATACCCAGTTTACTAAACCTCCACACTCCATCCTTATCCTTTCAAACCATTAATTGTTAGCTTTCATTCATTAGTTTACAAACCAAACACCCCCAGTCTTCATTTTTAACTTTCATTAGTTTACACACAAAACCCCATCCTCATTCATCATTGTTATGGAAGATTTCCCTTTTGAAAATTCAAATATTCAGAAGCAGATAACTATTTATGAAAAAGATAGCCAAGGAAATGTGAGTTTTTTTTTAGGTGAATATGAAAGGTGAGTTTTGTTATGTAAAAATCGTAATCTTTTTTTCTTTTCTTTTTTCCAACGTCTTTTGAAAAACCAAGGTCGAAATGTATTAATTTATTCGATAGTCTACTACTGAATTAATTAGTTAACTTCGGAAGTTGTATTCCGAACTAAATTAAAATATTCGACATGCAACTTTTGAACCATGAAAATAAATTCGAACACCAACATTTGAACAGTAGCAGTTTTTTCAACATTGTACTTCCGAATGCAGTAAAAGTTTTGTTTTTTCATTTTATATTCCAAATTTGTAAATTTCATACTAAATTTGTAGTTTGGAATAGCAAATTTGTCTTTATAATGCCATTTCAAATTTGTAATATTATACAAAACTTGCAGGAATATGTCTCAACTCAAAGAAGTGAGGTTCGCGTGGATGGTGTGTTGGATTACACTACTCAATTCACAACTGAACAGGTTTACTATACGAAATTATAATGTTTGTGTTTTGAATTGCTCAACAAATGTAAATGTTTGATAATATTTATTTGACTTTGTAGGTGTTCAAAAGTAATGATGAATTGCTCAACTAGATACGTGAAGTTGGAAAAAGAAATGGTTTAGTCATTGTAATCAAAACATCAATCTATAGTGGAGGGAAAAAAAAGACCCAGGATGTATCTTGCTTGTGAGAGGAGTGACCAATATAGAGCAAGAAATAAGTTAACATGGGTTGATGGCAACAATACATCAAGAATAACCGGTACGAAGAAGTGTGGTTGTCCTTTTGATATGAGGGCTCACAGGTTCACCACAAATGATGAATGGACAGGTTCATCACTAAAGAGTGTACATCCTAACATAAACGAAAAATAAGCTTTAACAGTGCACTTTATGGCCTCCTCTGGGTCTGAATCTGTGACACCAGCAAACTGACTTCGCAACTACTCAAGTCTGACTGAATTCCGACCAGCAGTAGAAACCTCGTCATGTGCCACACAGTCAGTAATCCCAAAGCCATAAACCAGTAGTATAACTCCATGATGATCAGTCACATTTGGAACGCTGACTGATCTGCTTATAATGGAAAGGCTAAGAATAGTGCCAACATCATCCAAGGTCAAGGTCATCTCACCAATTGTCATATGAAATGTGTTCGTGTAACAACCTCGACCCATGATTCACTGTTAAACCATAATTAAGTATGTTTAATAAGTAATTAAGATGAAATCCTGAGTTAATTACACGTGCATTTCATTATTTGTGTTTCTATCTGTCTCTTGTAGAAATATATGTTTGTGTTTTTGTTTTCGATTTGTGAATTGAAGGCCTTATTAGCATCCGATCACGAAATTGACTTGAATCATGTGTTAGTTGAAATTTTTAGAATATTATGGTAGGTTTAATTTAAATTCGATTCGGAACTAAATGATTAAAATATAATAATGTCAATTAATTAGTTGTTAATTAAACTTCTTAAACTAAGCCTATATAAGGCAATTTGATGACTTAAGGCTATTAGTTACACTTTCATTTCTCATCTTTTGGACTCAAACGTGGAGAGAGAGAGAGAGAGAGAGAGAGAGAGAGAGAGAGAGAGACCAAAAGAGTAAGTGAGATCAATAAGGAAAAAGGGGAATTACTAGAAATTCAAGTAAGGGACTCGACCATTTGGACATCTAGGACACAATTAAGCTTCTAAGATAAGAATTTCTACCTCCTAGTTTGTAATTTAGTTAGTTATTACATGAAATCAAGTGTGATGGGTGAATTAACATGAGAATTGAGCTTAAGAAGATGAATTCCATGCATGCATACATTTTCATCACATTTGGAGTTTGAATTTCAAACAAATCTCACATGCATGTGTCTATCTTGACTTTGTTTTGAATTTTCACCACATTTCTTACCATTTGACCTTAATTGATCATGTTTTGGAAAGTTTAAGTTCATAACAATTCATGCATGCTATGTCGATACCGTATTCGTAAGCTTCAAGTTGAATTTTGGGCAATTGGCAAGCTTTTGGGCTATAATTTCATGAAATGATCCTTGATTCATCATATTTTACAAGTTTGCATGTGTTTCCTTAAGTTTTGGGCCCAACAGAATGTGTTTTGTTGGTTTGAATTTGAGTTTTGAGCTGGGAAAAACAATCTAGAAATTCCAGAATTCTGCTCTCCGCTCGAGCGACAGATCTTGCGCTCGAGCAACCACTTTGTGTGTTTTGTACTTTTGCTCGAGCGACCAAAAGTTGGCTCGAGCATAAAATGCGTGCTCCCAGAAGTTTCCTATTTTTGCAGACCGCTCGAACGACAAGAGTTGTGCTCGAGCGAGGACCTGAGTCTCACGCTCGAGCGAGCGTCGAATGGAAAAACTAAGCAACCAGTACTTTTGTGGAATTTATAAACCGATCGAGCGACAGAAGTTATACTCGAGCGACTACTCACATTTTTGCATGTCTGCTTGAGCGAGACCCCTATTTTCAGCAAGTTTTGTTAAGTGTTTTCAAGAGCATTTTGGCATCCTCATTGCAACCTAGGCACTCCTAGACCAAGATTAAGACATAATGATGATGATAAGAAGTAGAAACGCACCAAGATAAGAACGAACTAAGTAAATGATTCCGGGTGTGTAATTCAATACGTATTCGTTCTGTAATTGGGTAGGTCACACGCCACAAGATATCTGATTTACCTACTCTGCCTGTCTGCTTTCAAAGCCATCTGTGAGTAATAACTCTATAAAGTTATGTTTAACTTTAATTATATTTTGATGCTATGAAATAATCAGTTTTCTGAAATGCGATGTTTTGTATGAATGAATGATTGTCTGTCAAAATTTCTAAAATGTATTCATGGCATCCTTAGCACATGCCCCTTTCCTGGGGGTAACAATATCGTGGTTTATGAGCAAGGCCCTTGCTCGGGAGTAATAATACCGTGGTCTCATGGCCCTTGCCCGGGGGTAATAATACAGTGGTTTTATGGCCTTCACCCCGGGGGTAACAATATCGTGGCTCAAGTATGTTACAAGTTCCCGACATTGGAGGTTCCTTAATGGAATTGACAAATATGACCCTTGATGCTCTGTATGTGATCTGTTAGTGCTAATGAATGTACTATGTAAGATTAAGCATGAACTCTGATTTTTGTTTATGACTCAAACAAGAACGTGCACGGCCGGAGGTTCCTTTATGGAACTAACAAGTTATCTGTTTTCGGTCCGGAGGTTCCTTTATAGAACTGACAAGTTATCCGTACCTGGCCAGAGGTTTCTATATGAAACTGACAAGTATAACCCTTGATGCTCTGTATGTGATCTATTAGCACTAACAGATGCACTATGTAAGATTAAGCATGAACTCCGATTTCTATTTATGACTCGAACAAGAACATGCATATAAATCTATTTCTGTTTATTGAATTAGTTATAGGACATCATTCCTTTAACCTTTTACCCTGTTATTATTCACTGAGTAAGTGCGTGACCAGGCCTAAGCTATTGCTTGGACAGTTGGGTCAGCCAGCCACTATGCCTCCTAGGGAGGTTCCCTTTGAGAAGTCAAGTTTTTGTGGTTCAAGCTTTTAAGACCTATTTTCTTTTTGGTATAATACATTGGGCTAAGTCCCACTTTTGTTTCATCTGTCTATGAGAATGATGTATGGCGAATGTCTTTTTATGACGTCACAAGTGTGTTTATAAAGTTTAAAATTATATGTCCCATGTATATCTGCACAGCTTGATGGACTATGTAAGTTTTATATATTTGTTTTCGCAGCCCTTTATATTTTGTAGTTCTGTTCAGAGGCCTTTGGTAATCCAAAGATTACTGGCCGATTACGACGCTAAACCCTTAGGGACGGGTTTGGGTCATGACAGTTTGTCTCTGATTGCCATCTCTCAACAAAACTGAAGATTAGAAGCTTGTTGACGAACCAATAATTGCAAACGAGCTAATTGTGATAGCCCAGACCGCTCAATAATGTCTTTGAATCTGGTGTTGTTGTCTACTGACCACCATGGCCATGCAAGGATGTTCAAAGAGTGATTACAACACTTTAGGGGCCCTCGTTCCAACAAAAGAAATTAATATATCATTAGAAACTACCATATAACACCATAAAAAAATATTATACAAACTAATTTAACTTCTACTCAGGAATGTTTACCTTTCCGTGCCAAACAACTACAACGACATGACTATTGAAACTCTGCAATATTGATGGATCAGTCAGTCCACAATAAAAGCATGAGTAAGGACCTCTTCCTGGATAGTTGGAGAATCGGGTAAAGGGGCATCCTCCATGGCAATGTCAGGCATATCATCTTCAACTTGTCTTTGGCTTTGGCTACAGCTTTGACTGTAACTGGCACTGGGGATATCATCTTCTACCGGAACTAGATCACGACCTTGACCATGACCCCGACCTCGTCCTCGCCCACACCCTCGTACCCATTCACGTTCAACATCTAATTCACGACGTCTTCTATTTGTTGCAGTAGGTGGCAAACGTTGTTGATGTTCAGAATCCATATTATCTGCAAAAATAATATATTTAATGAGCATACAATTGTAAAATGAATATGCAAAACAGGAAAAAAAAAAATTATACCGTTCGGAAGTTGAAAATTGCCAATATCTCTACTATTCAGAAGTTGAAAATTGGAAAAATAAATTCCTTTCGGCACTTGAAAGCAGGATAAAATACTAAAATTCAGAAGTTGAATGTCAAATGAAATGTTAATTTTCGAACTTTGACTTCCGAACAAAAAATTCATTTTCGAAAAACTACTTTCGAATGAGGAACAGAGCATGCGTTCGTTTTGAAAATAGTTAAAACCAACCCTACATTACAAATGAAATAGAAATGAGGATTAATATAAGTAAACTAACCTAAAATCTCCAAAAGTGAAAATTTCTCTTAAATGCTTCACGTGATTTTCTTCAATGCTCTTCAATGCCAATGCTTCAATGAGACGTCCTCAATGGATGTATGAAGTTTTTGGGAAAGAACGGTAAAGAGTATGAGAGGTGGGTGTATGTGTAAGAGACGGGTTGTAATTTGACAGAGATAGGTGTGTATGTTCTCTAAGGGTGTCTGAGGGTGTGTGCACAATTTACCTTTGAGGGTAAATTTGGAATAACAAGTGTGTGGAGTGAGCAAAATAAATTGAGATTAATTTTTTAAGTGTGTGAACTGAGAAAGATGTGTATAGAAAGGAATATGTGTGTGGAAATAGAAGCTTCCCCAAATACTTTGTCTAAAAAGATAAGTGTGGACAAAATGACCAACATGCCCCTATATATATATCATACACACGGACCCAAACACTCGAAATGAACACATACGCGCACACACACTCTCTCTTCTCTCTCTCTCTCTATCTCTTTCTCTATCTCCAAACCCTAACCCTTTCTCTCTCTTCAAACTCCCTCTCTTGTAGTCGCCAGAGTCGTTGCTTGACCTTTTGATTGCATCGCATTACCAATAAACTATCGCAGCACCTCTTACCCCTCCTTTTTCTTCAAGCCTTCAGCGGCGGCGAACGACGGAGGAGCAGTAACTACCTTGATAGATATGCTCTCTATCTAGACTTTTTCTCTCTAACAAGAACTCAAAAAAATGGCCAACACAACATTTCAAAGCTCTTGCGCATCACTCTCTAATCGGAAAATTGGACTTTTCGGCGGCAAAGCTTCTTTCAAATTCATGTTCTTCAATTCCACCATCACTATCATTGTCTTCCTCTTCTTCACTCTCTCTCTTTTTGTCACTCCCTCCACCGGCAACCCTTCCGATCTCAATATCATTGCTTCATTTCTGCTCTTATTTTTGAAAAGCCAATTCTGAATGAGAAATAGAGTGTCCGTTCGTTTTGAAAATAGTTAAAACAAACCCTACATTACAAATGAAATAGAAATGACGATTAAAAGTAAATATCATTTTCCCCCCAAACTATCATGTTTTTTTCATGCGCACCCCTATACTTCTATTTATTTCAATTTAGTACTTGAACTTTTCACATATTGATCAATTAGACCCTTGTAGCCACCTTCCGTCCACAATTGGACGGAATGTGATGAGCTGTCCTCCTGAACTATCTTTTGAAGGGAATATAAAAGGGTTTCCTGCCATATGCAACCTCTTCCTTCTACTATATAACAGAGGCAAGCTCCCAACAAAAAAAATAAAATAAAATAGAGCATCTGTTTGGTGGTGAGAGAGAATGAGGAATAGAGGGTCAAGAAATCTGGGAAGATCAAGCTCAACTGAAGGAAGATGGAGTTCAAGTGACATGGAAAACCTGAGATGCATCTGCTTTGGAATACGAAAGGTGATACAAACATCATGGACTGATGCAAATCCTTGTGGGAGGTTCCTCAACTGTCCCACTAATGGTTGTGATCAGTTCACCTGGGTAGACCCACCTATGTGCTCACGGGCAGTGCAAATCATCCCTGGGCTATTGAAGAAGGTCAATAAGCTAGAAGCAAGATTACATACAAGGAATAGAAGAAAGAGAAAGCTATGGATATGCTTGGCTGCCTTATAGTACATCATTTTATCAATGTGGTTTGTAATGTAGTATAAGAAAGAATGTAATAGGGGAAGACTAATATGAATAAATGAATGTAATTGGGGGGAAATATTATGAATGAAATGTAATGAGGAAAGTATTTTGAATGAAAATTTCAGATTTTGTGTTAAAGTTTTACTCTTAAGAAAAATAGAGCATCACAGCCTTTGTTTGTCCCTTAAAAAACAATTTGTATTCATCCTTACAAAAACAGGGCATTATCATTTAATTAAAAAAAAAAAACAAAAAAACAAAAGTGGCATTGTGTGTTACTTTAACTATTTGTCATCCATCCATCAAAATAACTAATTGGTGGCCTCTCTGAATGGCCTCTTGGCAACCAATGAATAAAAAACCTATCACTAGCATCCATCCATCAAATGGCATTGATTCAATGAATAAAAAACCTATCAGTGGCATTCATTCAAAACACACAATTGGAAGCCATCCATGTAATGGCAACCAAAACCAACACAAGCTACATTTACATAGAAATGAGAAGTACCATCCATTAAAATAAAACATCATGCACAAAAGCAATAGTCATAAATTTGTCATTCAAGTTTTCAAAACACACAATTGTTTGTGACAACCAAATACTATTTTTACATAGTTAACAAGTTCAAGGCAACCATTCCAAACAAAAAATCATTACATGTACAAAAAGCCCCAATGAGAAAGTCATGTAGATGCTTCCTTCTTGTATCCAACCAAAAAAAAAAAAAATCAATCTTTTGTGCAATGGATGCTTCATACTTTCAATCTCCAGGTGCTCCCTGTTTCTGTCCAGTGGATGTTGTTTTAAAGCCACTAGCATTGTATACTAGCTTGCCTCTCCACATCATTTGACCCTCCTTTGGTGTACCGGTTGAACTCGTTGGAGATAGAGTTGACTAACTTCCTTGTACCACTCTCCTTTTAACCTACAATAAGATTAAATTATCCACAATTAAACACAATCAAATATAGGACAGTTAAGTTACTATTTTAAAAAAAAGAAAAAAGAATAAGAACACTGACAGCTAGTTCTTCTATCTCATGTGTCTCTTGACCTCAGGTGCTTCTACAATTAATTGGCTCTGAGATTGGCTTGGTTCAGTTTGGCTCCCCTGAGGTTGCCTTTCTTGCATGTAGCTGAATCTGCCTTTGACCTTGTAACTTCTCCTGTTGTGTCCCACCTTCCCACAATTATTACAAGTCATTTTAGTGCCCTGCCTTCCTAGCTTTGTGCCTTGAATTGGTGCCTCAATCCTTTCTTTTATTTTGTTTAGGCCTCCCAGCTCCCTTTTTTACATCAGGTGGCAGCACCTTTGCATAGTCAGTTCTTGGCCACATTTCTCTACCATTAATAGGAGTCAACATATTGTCATAGATCTTCAGATAAGTCACCACTTTGTAGTATTGATGAACATATTTTTCTGGTTCTTGACCCAAGAAATTTGCAACAGCCACAACATGGGCACATGGAATGCCTAACAGATCCCACTTCCTGCAAGCACAAGTCCAAGCTTGCAAGTCCAGCTTGTATTACTCACCATATGGCCCTACAACTTCAAATTGCTCATTGCCATTCCATCTAGGAATCCATCCACCTGTATCCACTTTCATTTTCTCCAAATGATTTTGAATCTTAGGACATATAGGACCATTGTGCCTTTGCATTACATCTCTTCTTTTTTGAACTGTTTTCATCAACAACAACCTGATCTTCTTTAACATTGTAACCACAAGTTTACTCCTAGCATCCAAGATGCTTGAATTAAAGCACTCACATAGATCGTTTAGCAAAAAGTCACACTTTGGAAAAGTGTTGAAGTGGTTCCTACTCGAATGAATTGGTGGTCTTTCAACTAACCAATCATATGCCTTAGAATCAACTTCTTTAATCTCTGCCATCACTCTAGTAAATGCAGGAACAGTTGTTGCCCTTGCAGCCTTCCACAACAGATCTTTTAGAACCAACCCCTTGTGTTCACCCTTAAAATTGTTGTACAAATGCCTCTCACAAAACCTGTGTGAAGCATTTGGGAACAGCTCAGCCACTGCATAAATCAAACCCTTTTTTTTTATCACTCATAAAGGTATAACAATGAGAGTTTACAATATTCAGATCATGTCCTAGCAATTCTAGAAACCACAACCATGTTTTTTTCTTCTCTTTCTCAACAATTGTATAAACAAATGGAAATATGCAATTGTTTGCATCTATCCCAACAGCAGTCAAGAGAATACCACCATGTGACCCCTTCAAATGGGATCTATCAACTCCTATGACTGGCTTGCAAGCATTCATAAAAGCTTTCTTCAATGGACCTCAACACAAGTACAACCTTTTGAACTTTGACTCTGTATTGCTCCCATCAATAACCCTTGGATTACTCCCTTCGTTAACCTTTGGAATCTGTTTCACCTTCATGTAGTCTGTTGTTTTAGGGTTGGTATTCCTAATCTCCTTAATGTAACTCCATAACATTGTAAATTGCTCAGCTGTAGTACTTTTAGACACCCCATTTTTTACAGCTCTTACGACTTGGACACCATTGCATGTACACCTGATGATGAGTTCATATGCTCGCTGAATACTCGAGGTCTTCGGCGGAATGCCACAGCTTTGAGCCTTTCAAACCTTACACCCCTATTACCTCTTTTTTGGACCAAGCCTTAGTCTTTTAAGCCTGTAGCTTCTAATGGCCTATCGACCACCTTTTGAGGCTGCCGGCCATCACTTTTGGGCTGCTGGCCACTGATGTAGCTTGCCGGCCACCAGTGTATTTTGCAGATATTTTATACCAGTTGTACCAGCTGTTTGCACAGATGCATGCATCTGTCCCCACGTGTAGGGCTAGATATCCTTGTAGAGATTTCATGTTTTCTATATATAGGAGACCCTTCTCTCATGTGTTTAAGGTTAGAAAAAATTGAAATAAAAATTTTTCCTCTCTCTCTAACAAATCTCTACACTTTTGCCTACAATTTCTTAACCTTTGCCTATACACCCTTAACCAAATCTTCTCATCTTTGAGTTGAGGTGTCTTTGAGCTTGGTTTGAGCTCTAGAGGGTGTTATTTGCTTGGTTTTGTTGCTTGAATTACTTCTTCTCTTCAAGAGGTATAAAGCTTTGTCCCTTTACTTGCTTTTTCTACTATTGTACTTGTTGTTTTCCAACTCATTTTGGGCTGTAAAACTTCTTTATTTTTCAACTGAAACTTGAGTCCTAAGGCCATTAAAGGTTGAGAGGTGATTCACCCTTCTTTATACCTTGTTTTGGAGGCCTTAGCCCTTGTGTTTCCTACCCTTTTATTATTTTTTTCCAAGCTTTCAAATCCTGATTTTTAGAGCTATTTCAGTGGCCAAAATCATGTTTTGAAGTTCAAATTTGGAGGGGTTAGCCTTCCCTCCTTGTGTCTTGCTTACTAGCCTAGTTTGTGCCATGTTTTAGCATATTAATCTATCTACTTTTAGCTCTATTCCAGCATGTTTTAGGGCATATTTTAAACTATTTTAGCACTGTTTTGGGCTGTTAGTTACATTTGAGCTTTGTTTTGCATGCTTGTAGTGTAATAGTCCTCATGAGTTTGGTGTTCTAAGCCTTAGACACCATCTCCTTTGAGTTGATAACATTTATTTATGCTTTTCTCACTCATTTTCAGCACTAATAATCTCTGCAACCTCCCTCATTTTTCTTAGCTTTTTGTTTTGCTTTAAAAGTGATGCAAACTACTTGTTTGTTGAAAGCATGAGATTGAGGTGTCATGCTTAATGGTTTAATCCCTTAGGGGGTTCATTACCAAAGGTATGATGTCTCTTTCATGTCTAAAACAACTTTTGGTTTGAGCCCTCTTTTCATTAGAGGAGTTAATCTCACCCTTTGGGATTCAATTGATTAAATGATGGAAAGGTAACTAAAATGGAGTAACTAAAACTTGTAATTAAAAGTGAGCAACATAATGATTTGGTTGTGTTCAATCGGGCGTTAATTGAATACATGGAAACTTGAACCATTTCATACTCATTAGTGATGAAAAAAACCAAGATTTCAAGGTTACCACTTCCCTTGATCATTCATGAAAGGGAGGAGGTTTGTGTCTTGTTTTGCATTTATTGAACTTACACATTTAGTTTCATAAGCCATCATGCAATGAAATTGTATCCATTGATGGTTTGTGAACCGAACTTGCTATTCTTTTGATTTGCTCATGAAAATGAGGGGTGAGTTGTGCAAACAAACCCTTGAAATACCCTATATATGCTCTGTTTGTCCTTTGTTGTAGCAAGGAGAACTGAGCAGCTGTAGCTCAACTTTTTCACGCCCCTTTTCAGAAGTCGAAATAAGCCCTACAGTGTCGGACTCCCGCGGTTCTGAATCTGATTCTACAAGTGCAATGTGAAATAGATAAATACCAAAGAATCCAAATTCGGCGAATCTTTTGGAAAATCGATTTTGAATCAAATTACCAAAAATGGACTGCTTTGCCAAATATAGAGTCGCCACCTAAATGTTTTATTTTGGGAAAATTTAGGTAACCCATGACTCGTGCTAAAGGCCACGTGTCCGTCATCACTAAGATTGTCTCAGTTTGGGAACTTAGGTACGAGAGGAGAAAGTCATGAATTGAGTACCCCTGCTTGCCCGATCAAAGATCGGTCTCTACTAATCATGATATGAATCTTACTTTGCATTATATGTTCTTGTTCTGGTTATTAATCTAGCATTACTATGTGATGTGCACATACACCTATAGACTAACTTGCAAAAATTGAAACACTTGAGTCATGTTTGTTTTCTGAAAAGAGTTTGAATCTGCCACTTGAAAAGTGGGCTTAAATGTGCATGGCTCAAATTATTCTGATTCAAACAATTAGCCTTCATCCACAGGCATACAAGTAGGTATATCAATTAAGCACTTAGCCTTGTGGTAAACGTGTTAGAGATGGCAACAATTACACTCATGTAATACGCTAAAGCAAGTAAAGGCTCACCCTGTACTCTAAGCCAAAAAGACATAAGAGAGTTAGAAAAAATACATGATTCCTAACTATGCAATATGACTAATGCAACACATGCGATATGCAATCTAAAATAGGCTTGGCTACTTAACATGGCATATGAATCAATTGATAGCATGTGGTTTAAGCATGTATTCAAATACGTATTAAACTAACAATGCAGTTGGAATGATGAACTGAGCCTCGGTGCATGTGTAGACACCCCATTTTGACCGGCCCTAAGACTTGGACGCTTTCTTTTGATTACCCGATGATGACGAGTAGAATTTGTTTCTCACAAAAACCTCACTAAAAGAGATGGAATTTAAACTTTAATCCCAACCTTCACCATTATGGCCAAATGTTTTCAACTACTAAATATTTCATTAGTTTAGTATTTTTGTAATTTTACATAATTTTATGTATTTGTTCATATTTTTGGTGTTTTTATATAAATTGGTATAAATTATATATTTTATATATATAAAATAAAATAATAAAAAGTTATATTATTATAGTATATGTTTAATATTATTATATTATATGTTTAGTATTTTATGTATATTTATAGTATTATATTATATGTTTAGGAGTTTATATATAGTTATATTATTATATTATATGTTTAGTATTTTGGTATAAATTATATATTTTATATATTATTTTATATAATTATAAAAGAAAAATAATAAAATATTATTTTGATGTCGGTCAGCCCTCGGCTACTGACATCCAAATCTCAGCGTAACATATATAGTATATTAAATATAATCTTTATATAATATTTATATTATTATATTATATGCCTATAGCTTTTTATATTATTATATTATACTTTGTTGCCTCTATAAAGCCAAAAGGGGAGACGCTCAAGGGAGCCAAAAAAAAAAAAAACATAAGAATGCTTCAAGAGAGTTAGAGAGAAAAGAGAGTAAAAGATTGTCTACATTTTTAATTTTGAGCCAACACTTTCAAGCTTCCATAGCTACAGAAATTCCTCATTTCCATACACCAAAAAACACTCCAAAAATTCTGATATAGCCAAAGATCAATTGCCTTGATTATAAGGAAAAGTGTTTAGTGATTGAAAGTGAGAGAAACTAGAGAGTTAGCCACTTTCCATACCATAAACTCCATAATTTCGAATTGAGGATTTGAGAACACACTTCCTACACTTGGGGGTGATTAAGAGGCAATTTGTGAACTAAGGAGTTCATCCTTTCCTTGGAAGGTGAATTTCGCAAACCTTTCATTTTCTTGCATTTCTTACTTATTTTGCTATTTTGCTTTGATTTATTGTTATATTGTATATTGTTGTAATCTAATTGAAAGTGGTGAATTGATGTCCTATATATGTTGTTTTTTAGCATGAGAAAGAGACCTTCCATGCTAAATGATTTAATCTCTTCGGAAATTCATTACCAGGGCATTACATCTCTCTCATGCCAAGAACAACTCGTTGTTTGACGCTTCTTTCCATTTAGAGGACTTAAACTCACCATTGGACTTAATGAATTAAATAACGGATGGTAATTTAAAATTGAGTAACTAAAATTGAGGTTAAAATGGTGCAAGATAATAATTTGGTTGTGTTCAATCAGACGTTAATTAAACACATGGAAACTTGAGGTAGTTTATACTCATTAGTGATGAAATTATTCAAGTTTCCATGGTCACCACTTCCCTTGATCAATTCATGAAAGGGAAGAGGTTAGAGTCACATTTTGTTGCATTTATTGAACTTGCATACTTTGATTCACAAGCCATCATGTAATGAAATTGCTTGAGTTAGTGGTTTGTGGCTTAAGTTTACTTCTCCTTTGATTCGTTCATGAAAAAGAGGGGTGAGTTGTACAGACAACCCTAGAGAATACTGTCACGACCCCAACCCGCCCCTAGTAGGATGGTGCCGTGATGGCCAGTAATCCGAGATTACCAAAGGCCAACTTTCAAAAATCACACACAATCAGAGTATAATGTATGGGGCTTACAAGAGCGGAAGTAATAACAAAATACAAATGGTCCATAAGAGCTGTGCATAAGTCAAATGAAATGGCATACATCCTTACATAACTTTACAATTGGATATAAGCAAATTAAATTATACAAGACATCATAACAAAAGGGCTTCACAGCCGACATATACAAAGCATAACGAATACAAGTCCAGAAGCAAGATCTTCAATACTGCCGACGTAAACACAAAATGCCGACATCCTCAATGCCGACCTAACATGCATACAAAACCCCGGCGCAGAGATAAACACCTCGGCGAAGCCGACTTCTAACTTGGAACCTACATATATAGAGAGGGTGAGTATTGAAATACTCAGTGAATGGTACAAGAAATAAAGGGTTTACATGAATGATCCCGAGGTCCTGTCAAAGCAATACATATATCACAACTTGTTCAAAACATGTACTTGGCAAAACTCATACAGAACATATTCTTGGCATAACTTATACAAAACACATACTTGGGGTCATCACATGCCAAACAAAACATATACTTGAACTTGCTTATGCCATAAGATACTGTCCGCTTTAGGCCGGGTTGTTGGGCTTAATCCCCCTCACCTCGGACTCCTCACGGTTCACTTGTAGGCCGGGTTATTGGGCTTAGGTCCCCATCACCTCGGGCTCCAACACAAAACTTATACTTAGCATACAAAACATAACTTGCATCAAAACATACTTAGCTTAACTTATAACAAAACATACCCTTGGCTTAACTTGTATCAAAACATGCCCACCCGTTCATAGACCGTCGATGGGTGCTATCCGTTCATAGACCGTCGATAGCAAAACATACCCTTGGCTTAACTTGTATCAAAACATGCCCACCCGTTCATAGACCGTCGATGGGTGCTATCCGTTCATAGACCGTCGATAGCAAAACATACCCTTGGCTTAACTTATATCAAAACATGCCCACCCGTTCATAGACCGTCGATGGGTGCTATCCGTTCATAGACCGTCGATAGCAAAACATACCCTTGGCTTAACTTATATCAAAACATGCCCACCCGTTCATAGACCGTCGATGGGTGCTATCCGTTCATAGACCGTCGATAGCAAAACATACCCTTGGCTTAACTTGTATCAAAACATGCCCACCCGTTCATAGACCGTCGATGGGTGCTATCCGTTCATAGACCGTCAATAGCAAAACATGACACAAACATAATGCTACATGGGCTTAAAGTCCCCTAGCACGGGAGGACTGTGCTACTTAACATCCGAAACAGAACTTATACTTAGCAAGCAAAAACTTATTCTTAATACATAATAATACGAGTACTCATTCATGCTTAACAAATACTTTTCAAAACAAGGCAGAACAAAGCTTATCAAAACTTTATAACATAACTTTATTAAAAGTACCACTCACTTAGTTCTTGGGACGTCGGATTCACAGCAAAGGTCCAAGTCCTACAAACACATAACAAGTCTACTGAACATACTTCTTAAAACAAGTCTATACACATGCAAATGATCTCGGAAAACATGCTGGGAGTCAAAACACTGTTTTACATGTCAAGGAGACATGCTGGGTACCAACCAGGCCTTTGCCGAGGTCCCCACACCTCCTGGCCGAGGTGTGGTTGCCACGGCTTCGGCGTGCAACTGCATGCCGAGGTTCATACAAGACAAACCAAAGGTGCAAGTGATCATGCAATGTAGGCCAAGGTGAGATACGATGCTTGGCCTAAGTGAGAATGATCTCGGCGACTACACTTCGGGAAGTGAAGTCTGGAAACCTGGGTTTCTACCCGTGAAGAACATGAAGAACATGAACATGAAGAACATGAGTATGAGATGAATGCCAAAATCATAACTTGCTCATTACAAAATCTGGGTTTCATGCCATGAGTTCGAAAACATGGACCTGGGTACCCATACTTGAAGATCGTACAAAAACAAACATGAAAACATGAATCTTGGCATGAGCTTTCGGATCAAAAAACATGACTTTTCTTGAAGAACACTTGAATACCATTTTCTCTTTCAAAACCGAGCTTCGAAACGATGCATGGCTTTCAAAACATATTCAATCATGCAATGTAACAACATAGACATAAGGAACAAGACGAGAGGATCAAGAATCTAAACCTTAGAACACGAATCTAACGGTTGGATCTCTCGGAATCAAGCTTGGAAGATCTACTCTCCCTCAAGAACTCCTCTCTCTCTTCTAGAGCTTCTCTCTCTACTTCCTTAGAACAAAACGCAAACAAATGATAGGTTTCTCTCTCTAACGGCTGATTTAACACTCAGCTCGGCCACGTGGCACTACCCGGGTTGGTCCTCCTCAAAAGGTGACTGATTGACAAGACAAGTCCCTGACAAAACGTACTCAGCAAGCTTGATGGCTAGACACTCCGGCAAGGAATGACATCGGCAAACAAAGGACAATGACTTCGGCAGGTCAAGGAACAATGATCTCGGCTAGGAAGGACAACACTTGACTGAACTGTGCCACACCTCGGCCAAGATGTGCCACACCTCGGTCTAGGTCATACCACTTCCAGGTCAAGATCACTTGGGTTCAAGATAACATCTCGGCCCAGATAATACACACCTCGGCCTCGGCGCTACACACCTCGGCCCAGATGATAATCATCTCGGCCAGTATGCCAGAACAAAGGTAGAGATCAAACAAAGGGATTCCAAAACAGTTAAAGGTTTAAGATGACCTCGGCTTGGGTCAACCTAGGCTTCACATAACTTAGGCTTGGCAACACAAGGGAGGAACAAAGCATACATATACACTTAGACAAATCAAATACATGCAAAACAAGACTAGGCAAATCACATACTGCATGCAAGCATGGCTAAGGCATGAAATGTGGGTCCTTACAAATACCCTGTGCATGTTCTATTTGTCTTCTGTTGCAACAAGGTGAACTAGGTAGCAGTGGCGGGCAAGCCACTTTCCGTAGCCAGCAGTGGCGGCAGACCACCTTTGATGGCAGACAGCCCTCACCAGTGGCTGGCCGGCCACTAATGCAAAATTCAGTAGTGTGTTCCTTTGGTAGAGTAGAGCCATTCTAGAAGTGGGCAACAGTGTATGTGCTCTATTGTGCAACAAAGGCTCTCTAGAAGCAAAACAGTGACTTTTCGGGTAGAAATCGAGTATGCGCATAAATATTCCTCGCGTCCCGAGGCGGAGTAATTAGTTGTTTAGCTTACTTACTTCTTTTAATTATACTTATGTTGTAATTATTTAATTAGCTAAAGTAGTTAATTAGTTGTGAGTTAATTTATTTCATTTGGTTTGTAATAGTTAATTAATTAGCTTAGCTTAAATAATTAGCTAGTTAGTTTATTCATTCGGACTCTCCTTCGTGAGAGCATAATGTTGTAATAATATATATGTCTTCCAACCCCACGTCTTTCTCCCTTTTATTTAATTGTTTATGATGGTTAGTATAGGGACATCACGTTTAAATTAGCATTCTTCATGTTTGCATCCACTTGTATTGCATGCACCGAGGCTCGGTTCATCATTCCAATTGCAGTGTTAGTTTACTACTTATTTGAATACGTGCTTAAACCACATGCTATCAATTGATTCATATGCCATATTAAGTAGCCGAGCTTATTTTAGATTGCATATCGCATGTGTTGCATTAGTCATATTGCATAGTTAGGAATTATGTATTTTTTCTAACTCTCTTATGTCTTTTTGGCTGAAGGACGAGGTGAGCCTTTATTTGATTTAGCATATTGCATGAGTGTGATTGTTGCCATGTCTAGCACGCTTACCATGAGGCTAAGTGCTTAATTAATATACCTACTTGTATGCCTGTGGATAAAAGCTAATTGCTTGAATTGGAATAATTTGAGCCATGCACATTTAAGCT
>CM069905.1:63339773-63569202 GCA_036172215.1 Camellia granthamiana
GATTTTTCAAACATTTCAAAAGGAATACAAAAACTCATTAGTAATTTTGATTAGAATGTTACGTTTGGGAAAAGTACACTAAAAAGTTTTGTGTGTGTGCGTTATATTGAAGTGTTGCGTTTGATATTACATTGATTGGTGTGTTACGTTTGATTTTTTTTTTTTTTTTTTTGTGCGTTATATTGAAATGTTACGTTTGGGATTACATTGATTGGAGTATTACATTTGGGAAAAAATACACTAAAGAGTTTTTTTGTGTGTTATATTGAAGTGTTACGTTTAGGAAAAGGTTGGAGTGTTATGTTGTTATGTTTAGAAAAAGTACACAAAGGATTCTTTTAGTGTGTTACATTAGAGTGTTACGTTATTGAAGTATTACATTGGAGTATTACATTCTTCTTCGTAATGTGGGATTGTTTCAGAAAGAGAAAAATCTAAAACCTCTATAGTACAGATTACCCAAATGTGTAATTTTACATTTAGAGAAACCCACTTTTATCCCTAAAAAATTAAACTTAAACGTATAAGTGACTACCCTTTTCTGTAATTTCTACTTTAATGAGATTTTTGGATTCATAAGAAAAAAATAGAGGACTAAATTGTTTGCAAGATCATATTTTGAGATTTATTGGTGCTTTAGCCCTATTTTTAACCCTTTATTATTTTTTTATACACTCGATTTACTTTAAATACGAATTGTTTGATTTATTTTAAATACGAATTTTTTTTTTTTGAGTTTTGAAAAATCACATAATAAATATTAAAAAAAAAATTAGAGCGTTTGGGCAAAAACATTAATTTTTAATTTTATTTGGCCAAATACTGGGAGCTTCTGTTTCTACACACACATTTCTCTCTGTGCACACACTTAATGAAACTTATTTTTATTACAATTTTATCCCAAAGTAAAATTACTGTTATGAACATCCACACAATTCAAATAAACACACAAGTTCTCAATACACATCTCACACTACAGGTTGCTGAAGCTCCACACTCCATGGTCACATACTCCATTCTTCCATACCCAGTTTACTAAACCTCCACACTCCATCCTCATCCTTTCAAACCATTAATTGTTAGCTTTCATTCATTAGTTTACAAACCAAACACCCCCAGTCTTCATTTTTAACTTTCATTAGTTTACACACAAAACCCCATCCTCATTCATCATTGTTATGGAAGATTTCCCTTTTGAAAATTCAAATATTCAGAAGCAGATAACTATTTATGAAAAAGATAGCCAAGGAAATGTGAGTTTTTTTTTAGGTGAATATGAAAGGTGAGTTTTGTTATGTAAAAATCGTAATCTTTTTTTCTTTTCTTTTTTCCAACGTCTTTTGAAAAACCAAGGTCGAAATGTATTAATTTATTCGATAGTCTACTACTGAATTAATTAGTTAACTTCGGAAGTTGTATTCCGAACTAAATTAAAATATTCGACATGCAACTTTTGAACCATGAAAATAAATTCGAACACCAACATTTGAACAGTAGCAGTTTTTTCGACATTGTACTTCCGAATGCAGTAAAAGTTTTGTTTTTTCATTTTATATTCCAAATTTGTAAATTTCGTACTAAATTTGTAGTTTGGAATAGCAAATTTGTCTTTATAATGCCATTTCAAATTTGTAATATTATACAAAACTTGCAGGAATATGTCTCAACTCAAAGAAGTGAGGTTCGCGTGGATGGTGTGTTGGATTACACTACTCAATTCACAACTGAACAGGTTTACTATACGAAATTATAATGTTTGTGTTTTGAATTGCTCAACAAATGTAAATGTTTGATAATATTTATTTGACTTTGTAGGTGTTCAAAAGTAATGATGAATTGCTCAACTAGATACGTGAAGTTGGAAAAAGAAATGGTTTAGTCATTGTAATCAAAACATCAATCTATAGTGGAGGGAAAAAAAAGACCCAGGATGTATCTTGCTTGTGAGAGGAGTGACCAATATAGAGCAAGAAATAAGTTAACATGGGTTGATGGCAACAATACATCAAGAATAACCGGTACGAAGAAGTGTGGTTGTCCTTTTGATATGAGGGCTCACAGGTTCACCACAAATGATGAATGGACAAGTTCATCACTAAAGAGTGTACATCCTAACATAAACGAAAAATAAGCTTTAACAGTGCACTTTATGGCCTCCTCTGGGTCTGAATCTGTGACACCAGCAAACTGACTTCGCAACTACTCAAGTCTGACTGAATTCCGACCAGCAGTAGAAACCTCGTCATGTGCCACACAGTCAGTAATCCCAAAGCCATAAACCAGTAGTATAACTCCATGATGATCAGTCACATTTGGAACGCTGACTGATCTGCTTATAATGGAAAGGCTAAGAATAGTGCCAACATCATCCAAGGTCAAGGTCATCTCACCAATTGTCATATGAAATGTGTTCGTGTAACAACCTCGACCCATGATTCACTGTTAAACCATAATTAAGTATGTTTAATAAGTAATTAAGATGAAATCCTGAGTTAATTACACGTGCATTTCATTATTTGTGTTTCTATCTATCTCTTGTAGAAATATATGTTTGTGTTTTTGTTTTCGATTTGTGAATTGAAGGCCTTATTAGCATCCGATCACGAAATTGACTTGAATCATGTGTTAGTTGAAATTTTTAGAATATTATGGTAGGTTTAATTTAAATTCGATTCAGAACTAAATGATTAAAATATAATAATGTCAATTAATTAGTTGTTAATTAAACTTCTTAAACTAAGCCTATATAAGGCAATTTGATGACTTAAGGCTATTAGTTACACTTTCATTTCTCATCTTTTGGACTCAAACGTGGAGAGAGAGAGAAAGGGAGAGAGAGAGAGAGACCAAAAGAGTAAGTGAGATCAATAAGGAAAAAGGGGAATTACTAGAAATTCAAGTAAGGGACTCGACCATTTGGACATCTAGGACACAATTAAGCTTCTAAGATAAGAATTTCTACTCCTAGTTTGTAATCTAGTTAGTTATTACATGAAATCAAGTGTGATGGGTGAATTAACATGAGAATTGAGCTTAAGAAGATGAATTCCATGCATGCATACATTTTCATCACATTTGGAGTTTGAATTTCAAACAAATCTCACATGCATGTGTCTATCTTGACTTTGTTTTGAATTTTCACCACATTTCTTACCATTTGACCTTAATTGATCATGTTTTGGAAAGTTTAAGTTCATAACAATTCATGCATGCTATGTCGATACCGTATTCGTAAGCTTCAAGTTGAATTTTGGGCAATTGGCAAGCTTTTGGGCTATAATTTCATGAAATGATCCTTGATTCATCATATTTTACAAGTTTGCATGTGTTTCCTTAAGTTTTGGGCCCAACAGAATGTGTTTTGTTGGTTTGAATTTGAGTTTTGAGCTGGGAAAAACAATCTAGAAATTCCAGAATTTTGCTCTCCGCTCGAGCGACAGATCTTGCGCTCGAGCAACCACTTTGTGTGTTTTGTACTTTTGCTCGAGCGACCAAAAGTTGGCTCGAGCATAAAATGCGTGCTCCCAGAAGTTTCCTATTTTTGCAGACCGCTCGAACGACAAGAGTTGTGCTCGAGCGAGGACCTGAGTCTCACGCTCGAGCGAGCGTCGAATGGAAAAACTAAGCAACCAGTACTTTTGTGGAATTTATAAACCGATCGAGCGACAGAAGTTATACTCGAGCGACTACTCACATTTTTGCATGTCTGCTTGAGCGAGACCCCTATTTTCAGCAAGTTTTGTTAAGTGTTTTCAAGAGCATTTTGGCATCCTCATTGCAACCTAGGCACTCCTAGGCCAAGATTAAGACATAATGATGATGATAAGAAGTAGCAACGCACCAAGATAAGAACGAACTAAGTAAATGATTCCGGGTGTGTAATTCAATACGTATTCGTTCTGTAATTGGGTAGGTCACACGCCACAAGATATCTGATTTACCTACTCTGCCTGTCTGCTTTCGAAGCCATCTGTGAGTAATAACTCTATAAAGTTATGTTTAACTTTAATTATATTTTGATGCTATGAAATAATCAGTTTTCTGAAATGCGATGTTTTGTATGAATGAATGATTGTCTGTCAAAATTTCTGAAATGTATTCATGGCATCCTTAGCACATGCCCCTTTCCCGGGGGGTAACAATATCGTGGTTTATGAGCAAGGCCCTTGCTCGGGGGTAATAATACCGTGGTCTCATGGCCCTTGCCCGGGGGTAATAATACAGTGGTTTTATGGCCTTCACCCCGGGGGTAACAATATCGTGGCTCAAGTATGTTACAAGTTCCCGACATTGGAGGTTCCTTAATGGAATTGACAAATATGACCCTTGATGCTCTGTATGTGATCTGTTAGTGCTAATGAATGTACTATGTAAGATTAAGCATGAACTCTGATTTTTGTTTATGACTCAAACAAGAACGTGCACGGCCGGAGGTTCCTTTATGGAACTAACAAGTTATCTGTTTTCGGTCCGGAGGTTCCTTTATAGAACTGACAAGTTATCCGTACCTGGCCAGAGGTTTCTATATGAAACTGACAAGTATAACCCTTGATGCTCTGTATGTGATCTATTAGCACTAACAGATGCACTATGTAAGATTAAGCATGAACTCCGATTTCTATTTATGACTCGAACAAGAACATGCATATAAATCTATTTCTGTTTATTGAATTAGTTATAGGACATCATTCCTTTAACCTTTTACCCTGTTATTATTCACTGAGTAAGTGCGTGACCAGGCCTAAGCTATTGCTTGGACAGTTGGGTCAGCCAGCCACTATGCCTCCTAGGGAGGTTCCCTTTGAGAAGTCAAGTTTTTGTGGTTCAAGCTTTTAAGACCTATTTTCTTTTTGGTATAATACATTGGGCTAAGTCCCACTTTTGTTTCATCTGTCTATGAGAATGATGTATGACGAATGTCTTTTTATGACGTCACAAGTGTGTTTATAAAGTTTAAAATTATATGTCCCCATGTATATCTGCACAGCTTGATGGACTATGTAAGTTTTATATATTTGTTTTCGCAGCCCTTTATATTTTGTAGTTCTGTTCAGAGGCCTTTGGTAATCCAAAGATTACTGGCCGATTACGACGCTAAACCCTTAGGGACGGGTTTGGGTCGTGACAGTTTGTCTTTGATTGCCATCTCTCAACAAAACTGAAGATTAGAAGCTTGTTGACGAACCAATAATTGCAAACGAGCTAATTGTGATAGCCCAGACCGCTCAATAATGTCTTTGAATCTGGTGTTGTTGTCTACTGACCACCATGGCCATGCAAGGATGTTCAAAGAGTGATTACGACACTTTAGGGGCCCTCGTTCCAACAAAAGAAATTAATATATCATTAGAAACTACCATATAACACCATAAAAAAATATTATACAAACTAATTTAACTTATACTCAGGAATGTTTACCTTTTCGTGCCAAACAACTGCAACGACATGACTATTGAAACTCTGCAATATTGATGGATCAGTCAGTCCACCTAGAAAAGCATGAGTAAGGACCTCTTCCTGGATAGTTGGAGAATCGGGTAAAGGGGCATCCTCCATGGCAATGTCAGGCATATCATCTTCAACTTGTCTTTGGCTTTGGCTACGGCTTTGACTGTAACTGGCACTGGGGATATCATCTTCTACCGGAACTAGATCACGACCTTGACCATGACCCCGACCTCGTCCTCGCCCACACCCTCGTACCCATTCACGTTCAACATCTAATTCACGACGTCTTCTATTTGTTGCAGTAGGTGGCAAACGTTGTTGATGTTCAGAATCCATATTATCTGCAAAAATAATATATTTAATGAGCATACAATTGTAAAATGAATATGCAAAACAGGAAAAAAAAAAATTATACCGTTCGGAAGTTGAAAATTGCCAATATCTCTACTATTCAGAAGTTGAAAATTGGAAAAATAAATTCCTTTCGGCACTTGAAAGCAGGATAAAATAATAAAATTCAGAAGTTGAATGTCAAATGAAATGTTAATTTTCGAACTTTGACTTCCGAACAAAAAATTCATTTTCGAAAAACTACTTTCGAATGAGGAACAGAGCATGCGTTCGTTTTGAAAATAGTTAAAACCAACCCTACATTACAAATGAAATAGAAATGAGGATTAATATAAGTAAACTAACCTAAAATCTCCAAAAGTGAAAATTTCTCTTAAATGCTTCACGTGATTTTCTTCAATGCTCTTCAATGCCAATGCTTCAATGAGACGTCCTCAATGGATGTATGAAGTTTTTGGGAAAGAACGGTAAAGAGTATGAGAGGTGGGTGTATGTGTAAGAGACGGGTTGTAATTTGACAGAAATAGGTGTGTATGTTCTCTAAGGGTGTCTGAGGGTGTGTGCACAATTTACCTTTGAGGGTAAATTTGGAATAACAAGTGTGTAGAGTGAGCAAAATAAATTGAGATTAATTTTTTAAGTGTGTGAACTGAGAAAGATGTGTATAGAAAGGAATATGTGTGTGGAAATAGAAGCTTCCCCAAATACTTTGTCTAAAAAGATAAGTGTGGATAAAATGACCAACATGCCCCTATATATATATCATACACACGGACCCAAACACTCGAAATGAACACATACGCGCACACACACTCTCTCTTCTCTCTCTCTCTATCTCTTTCTCTATCTCCAAACCCTAACCCTTTCTCTCTCTTCAAACTCCCTCTCTTGTAGTCGCCAGAGTCGTTGCTTGACCTTTTGATTGCATCGCATTACCAATAAACTATCGCAGCACCTCTTACCCCTCCTTTTTCTTCAAGCCTTCAGCGGCGGCGAACGACGGATGAGCAGTAACTACCTTGATAGATATGCTCTCTATCTAGACTTTTTCTCTCTAACAAGAACTCAAAAAAATGGCCAACACAACATTTCAAAGCTCTTGCGCATCACTCTCTAATCGGAAAATTGGACTTTCCGGCGGCAAAGCTTCTTTCAAATTCATGTTCTTCAATTCCACCATCACTATCATTGTCTTCCTCTTCTTCACTCTCTCTCTTTTTGTCACTCCCTCCACCGGCAACCCTTCCGATCTCAATATCATTGCTTCATTTCTGCTCTTATTTTTGAAAAGCCAATTCTGAATGAGAAATAGAGTGTCCGTTCGTTTTGAAAATAGTTAAAACAAACCCTACATTACAAATGAAATAGAAATGACGATTAAGAGTAAATATCATTTTCCCCCCAAACTATCATGTTTTTTTCATGCGCACCCCTATACTTCTATTTATTTCAATTTAGTACTTGAACTTTTCACATATTGATCAATTAGACCCTTGTAGCCACCTTCCGTCCACAATTGGACGGAATGTGATGAGCTGTCCTCCTGAACTATCTTTTGAAGGGAATATAAAAGGGTTTCTTGCCATATGCAACCTCTTCCTTCTACTATATAACAGAGGCAAGCTCCCAACAAAAAAAAATAAAATAAAATAGAGCATCTGTTTGGTGGTGAGAGAGAATGAGGAATAGAGGGTCAAGAAATCTGGGAAGATCAAGCTCAACTGAAGGAAGATGGAGTTCAAGTGACATGGAAAACCTGAGATGCATCTGCTTTGGAATACGAAAGGTGATACAAACATCATGGACTGATGCAAATCCTTGTGGGAGGTTCCTCAACTGTCCCACTAATGGTTGTGATCAGTTCACCTGGGTAGACCCACCTATGTGCTCACGGGCAGTGCAAATCATCCCTGGGCTATTGAAGAAGGTCAATAAGCTAGAAGCAAGATTACATACAAGGAATAGAAGAAAGAGAAAGCTATGGATATGCTTGGCTGCCTTATAGTACATCATTTTATCAATGTGGTTTGTAATGTAGTATAAGAAAGAATGTAATAGGGGAAGACTAATATGAATAAATGAATGTAATTGGGGGGAAATATTATGAATGAAATGTAATGAGGAAAGTATTTTGAATGAAAATTTCAGATTTTGTGTTAAAGTTTTACTCTTAAGAAAAATAGAGCATCACAGCCTTTGTTTGTCCCTTAAAAAACAATTTGTATTCATCCTTACAAAAACAGGGCATTATCATTTAATTAAAAAAAAAAAACAAAAAAACAAAAGTGGCATTGTGTGTTACTTTAACTATTTGTCATCCATCCATCAAAATAACTAATTGGTGGCCTCTCTGAATGGCCTCTTGGCAACCAATGAATAAAAAACCTATCACTAGCATCCATCCATCAAATGGCATTGATTCAATGAATAAAAAACCTATCAGTGGCATTCATTCAAAACACACAATTGGAAGCCATCCATGTAATGGCAACCAAAACCAACACAAGCTACATTTACATAGAAATGAGAAGTACCATCCATTAAAATAAAACATCATGCACAAAAGCAATAGTCATAAATTTGTCATTCAAGTTTTCAAAACACACAATTGTTTGTGACAACCAAATACTACTTTTACATAGTTAACAAGTTCAAGGCAACCATTCCAAACAAAAAATCATTACATGTACAAAAAGCCCCAATGAGAAAGTCATGTAGATGCTTCCTTCTTGTATCCAACCAAAAAAAAAAAAAAATCAATCTTTTGTGCAATGGATGCTTCATACTTTCAATCTCCAGGTGCTCCCTGTTTCTGTCCAGTGGATGTTGTTTTAAAGCCACTAGCATTGTATACTAGCTTGCCTCTCCACATCATTTGACCCTCCTTTGGTGTACCGGTTGAACTCGTTGGAGATGGAGTTGACTAACTTCCTTGTACCACTCTCCTTTTAACCTACAATAAGATTAAATTATCCACAATTAAACACAATCAAATATAGGACAGTTAAGTTACTATTTTAAAAAAAAGAAAAAAGAATAAGAACACTGACAGCTAGTTTCTTCTATCTCATGTGTCTCTTGACCTCAGGTGCTTCTACAATTAATTGGCTCTGAGATTGGCTTGGTTCAGTTTGGCTCCCCTGAGGTTGCCTTTCTTGCATGTAGCTGAATCTGCCTTTGACCTTGTAACTTCTCCTGTTGTGTCCCACCTTCCCACAATTATTACAAGTCATTTTAGTGCCCTGCCTTCCTAGCTTTGTGCCTTGAATTGGTGCCTCAATCCTTTCTTTTATTTTGTTTAGGCCTCCCAGCTCCCTTTTTTACATCAGGTGGCAGCACCTTTGCATAGTCAGTTCTTGGCCACATTTCTCTACCATTAATAGGAGTCAACATATTGTCATAGATCTTCAGATAAGTCACCACTTTGTAGTATTGATGAACATATTTTTCTGGTTCTTGACCCAAGAAATTTGCAACAGCCACAACATGGGCACATGGAATGCCTAACAGATCCCACTTCCTGCAAGCACAAGTCCAAGCTTGCAAGTCCAGCTTGTATTACTCACCATATGGCCCTACAACTTCAAATTGCTCATTGCCATTCCATCTAGGAATCCATCCACCTGTATCCACTTTCATTTTCTCCAAATGATTTTGAATCTTAGGACATATAGGACCATTGTGCCTTTGCATTACATCTCTTCTTTTTTGAACTGTTTTCATCAACAACAACCTGATCTTCTTTAACATTGTAACCACAAGTTTACTCCTAGCATCCAAGATGCTTGAATTAAAGCACTCACATAGGTCGTTTAGCAAAAAGTCACACTTTGGAAAAGTGTTGAAGTGGTTCCTACTCGAATGAATTGGTGGTCTTTCAACTAACCAATCATATGCCTTAGAATCAACTTCTTTAATCTCTGCCATCACTCTAGTAAATGCAGGAACAGTTGTTGCCCTTGCAGCCTTCCACAACAGATCTTTTAGAACCAACCCCTTGTGTTCACCCTTAAAATTGTTGTACAAATGCCTCTCACAAAACCTGTGTGAAACATTTGGGAACAGCTCAGCCACTGCATAAATCAAACCCTTTTTTTTTATCACTCATAAAGGTATAACAATGAGAGTTTACAATATTCAGATCATGTCCTAGCAATTCTAGAAACCACAACCATGTTTTTTTCTTCTCTTTCTCAACAATTGTATAAACAAATGGAAATATGCAATTGTTTGCATCTATCCCAACAGCAGTCAAGAGAATACCACCATGTGACCCCTTCAAATGGGATCTATCAACTCCTATGACTGGCTTGCAAGCATTCATAAAAGCTTTCTTCAATGGACCTCAACACAAGTACAACCTTTTGAACTTTGACTCTGTATTGCTCCCATCAATAACCCTTGGATTACTCCCTTCGTTAACCTTTGGAATCTGTTTCACCTTCATGTAGTCTGTTGTTTTAGGGTTGGTATTCCTAATCTCCTTAATGTAACTCCATAACATTGTAAACTGCTCAGCTGTAGTACTTTTAGACACCCCATTTTTTACAGCTCTTACGACTTGGACACCATTGCATGTACACCTGATGATGAGTTCATATGCTCGCTGAATACTCGAGGTCTTCGGCGGAATGCCACAGCTTTGAGCCTTTCAAACCTTACACCCCTATTACCTCTTTTTTGGACCAAGCCTTAGTCTTTTAAGCCTGTAGCTTCTAATGGCCTATCGACCACCTTTTGAGGCTGCCGGCCATCACTTTTGGGCTGCTGGCCACTGATGTAGCTTGCCAGCCACCAGTGTATTTTGTAGATATTTTATACCAGTTGTACCAGCTGTTTGCACAGATGCATGCATCTGTCCCCACGTGTAGGGCTAGATATCCTTGTAGAGATTTCATGTTTTCTATATATAGGAGACCCTTCTCTCATGTGTTTAAGGTTAGAAAAAATTGAAATAAAAAATTTTCCTCTCTCTCTAACAAATCTCTACACTTTTGCCTATAATTTCTTAACCTTTGCCTATACACCCTTAACCAAATCTTCTCATCTTTGAGTTGAGGTGTCTTTGAGCTTGGTTTGAGCTCTAGAGGGTGTTATTTGCTTGGTTTTGTTGCTTGAATTACTTCTTCTCTTCAAGAGGTATAAAGCTTTGTCCCTTTATTTGCTTTTTCTACTATTGTACTTGTTGTTTTCCAACTGATTTTGGGCTGTAAAACTTCTTTATTTTTCGACTGAAACTTGAGTCCTAAGGCCATTAAAGGTTGAGAGGTGATTCACCCTTCTTTATACCTTGTTTTGGAGGCCTTAGCCCTTGTGTTTCCTACCCTTTTATTATTTTTTTCAAGCTTTCAAATCCTGATTTTTAGAGCTATTTCAGTGGCCAAAATCATGTTTTGAAGTTCAAATTTGGAGGGGTTAGCCTTCCCTCCTTGTGTCTTGCTTACTAGCCTAGTTTGTGCCATGTTTTAGCATATTAATCTATCTACTTTTAGCTCTATTCCAGCATGTTTTAGGGCATATTTTAAACTGTTTTAGCACTGTTTTGGGCTGTTAGTTACATTTGAGCTTTGTTTTGCATGCTTGTAGTGTAATAGTCCTCATGAGTTTGGTGTTCTAAGCCTTAGACACCATCTCCTTTGAGTTGATAACATTTATTTATGCTTTTCTCACTCATTTTCAGCACTAATAATCTCTGCAACCTCCCTCATTTTTCTTAGCTTTTTGTTTTGCTTTGAAAGTGATGCAAACTACTTGTTTGTTGAAAGCATGAGATTGAGGTGTCATGCTTAATGGTTTAATCCCTTAGGGGGTTCATTACCAAAGGTATGATGTCTCTTTCATGTCTAAAACAACTTTTGGTTTGAGCCCTCTTTCCATTAGAGGAGTTAATCTCACCCTTTGGGATTCAATTGATTAAATGATGGAAAGGTAACTAAAATGGAGTAACTAAAACTTGTAATTAAAAGTGAGCAACATAATGATTTGGTTGTGTTCAATCGGGCGTTAATTGAATACATGGAAACTTGAACCATTTCATACTAATTAGTGATGAAAAAAACCAAGATTTCAAGGTTACTACTTCCCTTGATCATTCATGAAAGGGAGGAGGTTTGTGTCTTGTTTTGCATTTATTGAACTTACACATTTAGTTTCATAAGCCATCATGCAATGAAATTGTATCCATTGATGGTTTGTGAACCGAACTTGCTATTCTTTTGATTTGCTCATGAAAATGAGGGGTGAGTTGTGCAAACAAACCCTTGAAATACCCTATATATGCTCTGTTTGTCCTTTGTTGTAGCAAGGAGAACTGAGCAGCTGTAGCTCAACTTTTTCACGCCCCTTTTCAGAAGTCGAAATAAGCCCTACAGTGTCGGACTCCCGCGGTTCTGAATCTGATTCTACAAGTGCAATGTGAAATAGATAAACACCAAAGAATCCAAATTCGGCGAATCTTTTGGAAAATCGATTTTGAATCAAATTACCAAAAATGGACTGCTTTGCCAAATATAGAGTCGCCACCTAAATGTTTTATTTTGGAAAAATTTAGGTAACCCATGACTCGTGCTAAAGGCCACGTGTCCGTCATCACTAAGATTGTCTCAGTTTGGGAACTTAGGTACGAGAGGAGAAAGTCATGAATTGAGTACCCCTGCTTGCCCGATCAAAGATCGGTCTCTACTAATCATGATATGAATCTTACTTTGCATTATATGTTCTTGTTCTGGTTATTAATCTAGCATTACTATGTGATGTGCACATACACCTATAGACTAACTTGCAAAAATTGAAACACTTGAGTCATGTTTGTTTTCTGAAAAGAGTTTGAATCTGCCACTTGAAAAGTGGGCTTAAATGTGCATGGCTCAAATTATTCCGATTCAAACAATTAGCCTTCATCCACATGCATACAAGTAGGTATATCAATTAAGCACTTAGCCTTGTGGTAAACGTGTTAGAGATGGCAACAATTACACTCATGTAATACGCTAAAGCAAGTAAAGGCTCACCCTGTACTCTAAGCCAAAAAGACATAAGAGAGTTAGAAAAAATACATGATTCCTAACTATGCAATATGACTAATGCAACACATGCGATATGCAATCTAAAATAGGCTTGGCTACTTAACATGGCATATGAATCAATTGATAGCATGTGGTTTAAGCATGTATTCAAATACGTATTAAACTAACAATGCAGTTGGAATGATGAACTGAGCCTCGGTGCATGTGTAGACACCCCATTTTGACCGGCCCTAAGACTTGGACGCTTTCTTTTGATTACCCGATGATGACGAGTAGAATTTGTTTCTCACAAAAACCTCAATAAGAGAGATGGAATTTAAACTTTAATCCCAACCTTCACCATTATGGCCAAATGTTTTCAACTACTAAATATTTCATTAGTTTAGTATTTTTGTAATTTTGCATAATTTTATGTATTTGTTCATATTTTTGGTATTTTTATATAAATTGGTATAAATTATATATTTTATATATATAAAATAAAATAATAAAAAGTTATATTATTATAGTATATGTTTAATATTATTATATTATATGTTTAGTATTTTATGTATATTTATAGTATTATATTATATGTTTAGGAGTTTATATATAGTTATATTATTATATTATATGTTTAGTATTTTGGTATAAATTATATATTTTATATATTATTTTATATAATTATAAAAGAAAAATAATAAAATATTATTTTGATGTCGGTCAGCCCTCGGCTACTGACATCCAAATCTCAGCGTAACATATATATAGTATATTAAATATAATCTTTATATAATATTTATATTATTATATTATATGCCTATAGCTTTTTATATTATTATATTATACTTTGTTGCCTCTATAAAGCCAAAAGGGGAGACGCTCAAGGGAGCAAAAAAAAAAAAAAAACATAAGAATGCTTCAAGAGAGTTAGAGAGAAAAGAGAGTAAAAGATTGTCTACATTTTTAATTTTGAGCCAACACTTTCAAGCTTCCATAGCTACAGAAATTCCTCATTTCCATACACCAAAAAACACTCCAAAAATTCTGATATAGCCAAAGATCAATTGCCTTGATTATAAGGAAAAGTGTTTAGTGATTGAAAGTGAGAGAAACTAGAGAGTTAGCCACTTTCCATACCATAAACTCCATAATTTCGAATTGAGGATTTGAGAACACACTTCCTACACTTGGGGGTGATCAAGAGGCAATTTGTGAACTAAGGAGTTCATCCTTTCCTTGGAAGGTGAATTTCGCAAACCTTTCATTTTCTTGCATTTCTTACTTATTTTGCTATTTTGCTTTGATTTATTGTTATATTGTATATTGTTGTAATCTAATTGAAAGTGGTGAATTGATGTCCTATATATGTTGTTTTTTAGCATGAGAAAGAGACATTCCATGCTAAATGATTTAATCTCTTCGGAAATTCATTACCAGGGCATTACATCTCTCTCATGCCAAGAACAACTCGTTGTTTGACGCTTCTTTCCATTTAGAGGACTTAAACTCACCATTGGACTTAATGAATTAAATAACGGATGGTAATTTAAAATTGAGTAACTAAAATTGAGGTTAAAATGGTGCAAGATAATAATTTGGTTGTGTTCAATCAGACGTTAATTAAACACATGGAAACTTGAGGTAGTTTATACTCATTAGTGATGAAATGATTCAAGTTTCCATGGTCACCACTTCCCTTGATCAATTCATGAAAGGGAAGAGGTTAGAGTCACATTTTGTTGCATTTATTGAACTTGCATACTTTGATTCACAAGCCATCATGTAATGAAATTGCTTGAGTTAGTGGTTTGTGGCTTAAGTTTACTTCTCCTTTGATTCGTTCATGAAAAAGAGGGGTGAGTTGTACAGACAACCCTAGAGAATACCCTGTGCATGTTCTATTTGTCTTCTGTTGCAACAAGGTGAACTAGGTAGCAGTGGCGGGCAAGCCACTTTCCGTAGCCAGCAGTGGCCGGCAGACCACCTTTGATGGCAGGCAGCCCTCACCAGTGGCTGGCCGACCACTAATGCAAAATTCAGTAGTGTGTTCCTTTGGTAGAGTAGAGCCATTCTAGAAGTGGGCAACAGTGTATGTGCTCTATTGTGCAACAAAGGCTCTCTAGAAGCAAAACAGTGACTTTTCGGGTAGAAATCGAGTATGCGCATAAATATTCCTCGCGTCCCGAGGCGGAGTAATTAGTTGTTTAGCTTACTTACTTCTTTTAATTATACTTATGTTGTAATTATTTAATTAGCTAAAGTAGTTAATTAGTTGTGAGTTAATTTATTTCATTTGGTTTGTAATAGTTAATTAATTAGCTTAGCTTAAATAATTAGCTAGTTAGTTTATTCATTCGGACTCTCCTTCGTGAGAGCATAATGTTGTAATAATATATATGTCTTCCAACCCCACGTCTTTCTCCCTTTTATTTAATTGTTTATGATGGTTAGTATAGGAACATCACGTTTAAATTAGCATTCTTCATGTTTGCATCCACTTGTATTGCATGCACCGAGGCTCGGTTCATCATTCCAATTGCAGTGTTAGTTTACTACTTATTTGAATACGTGCTTAAACCACATGCTATCAATTGATTCATATGCCATATTAAGTAGCCGAGCTTATTTTAGATTGCATATCGCATGTGTTGCATTAGTCATATTGCATAGTTAGGAATTATGTATTTTTTCTAACTCTCTTATGTCTTTTTGGCTGAAGGACGAGGTGAGCCTTTATTTGATTTAGCATATTGCATGAGTGTGATTGTTGCCATGTCTAGCACGCTTACCATGAGGCTAAGTGCTTAATTAATATACCTACTTGTATGCCTGTGGATAAAAGCTAACTGCTTGAATTGGAATAATTTGAGCCATGCACATTTAAGCTCACTTTTCAAGTGGCAAATTCAAACTCTTTTCAGAAAACAAACATGACTCAAGTGTTCCAATTTTTGCAAGTTAGTCTATACTTGTATGTGCGCATCACATAGTAATGCTAGATTAATAACCGGAACAAGAACATATAATGCAAAGTAAGATTCATATTATGATTAGTAGAGGCTGATCTTTGATCGGGCGAGTGAGGGTGCTCAATTCATGACCTTCCCCTCTCGTACCTAAGTTCCCGAGCCGAGACAATCTTGGTGATGACGGACACGTGGCCTTTGGCACAAGTCATGGGTTTCCTAAATTTCTCCAAAATAAAACATTTAGGTGGCGACTCTGTCTCTGGCAAAGCAGTCCATTTTTTGCAATTTGATTCAAAATCGATTTTCCAAAAGATTCACCGAATTTGGACTCTTTGGTGTTTATCTATTTCACATTGCACTTGTGGAACCAGATTCAGAACCGCGGGAGTCCGATACTGTAGGGCTTATTTCGACTTCTACAAGGGGGCACGAAAAAGTCGAGCTACAGCATGCAATACAAGTGGATGCAGACATAAAGAATGCTAATTTAAACATGATGTCCTTATACTAACCATCATAAGTAGTTAAATAAAAGGAAGAAAGACGTGGGATTGAAAGACATACACATTATTACAACATTATGCTCTCACGAAGGAGAGTCCGAATGAATAAACTAACTAACTAACTATTTAAGCTAAGCTAATTAATTAACTATTACAAACCAAATGAAATAAATTAACTCACAATTAACTACTTTAGCTAATTAAATAATTATAACACAAGTATAATTAAAAGAAGTAAGTAAGCTAAACAACTAATTACTCCGCCTCGGGAAGCGAGGAATGTTCATGCGCATGCTCGATTTTCACCCGAAAAGTCACTGTTTTGCTTCTAAAGAGTCTCTGTTACACAATAGAACACATACACTGTTGCCCACTTCCAGAATGACTCTACTCCGCCAAAGGAACACACAACTGAATTTTGAATTAGTGGCCGGCCGGCCACTAGTGAGGGATGTCGGCCATCAAATGTGGTCTGCCAGCCACTGCTGGCCATGGAAATTGGTTTGCCAGCCACTGCTGCCCAGTTTACCTTGTTGCAACAGAGGACAAACAGAGTATGGACAGGGTATTCTCTAGGGTTATCTGCACAACTCACCCCTCCTTCCAAGGAAAGGATGAACTCCTTAGTTCACAAACTCCATCTTGATCACCCTCAAGTGTAAGAAGTGTGTTCTCAAATCCTTAATTCGAAATTATAGAGTTTATGGAGTTTATGGTATTGAAAATGGCTAACTCTCTAGTTTCTCTCACTTTCAATCACTAAACACTCTTCCTTATGATCAAGGCAATTGATCTTTGGCTATATCAAAATTTTTGGAGTGTTTTTGGTGTATGGAAATGAGGAATTTCAGTAGCTATGGAACCTTGAAAGTGTTGGCTCAAAATTGAAAATGTAGACAATCTTTTACTCTTTTTTCTCTCTAACTCTCTTGATCCCTCTTTGGCTTTATATAGGCAACAAAGCATAATATAATAATATAAAAAGCTATCGGCATATAATATAATAATATAGATATTATATAAATATTATATTTAATATACTATATATATGTTATGTTGAGATTTGGATGTCGGCAGCCGAGAGCTGACTGACGTCAAAACAATTTTTTATTATTTTTCTTTTATAATATATATATATAATATATAAAATATCTAAAATATATAATTTATACCAAAATACTAAACATATAATATAATAATATGACTATATATAAACTACTAAACATATAATATAATACTATAACTATACATAAAATACTAAACATATAATATAATAATATTAAACATATAATATAATAATATAACTTTTTATTATTTTATTTTATATATATATAAAATATATAATTTATACCAATTTATATAAAAACACCAAAAATATGAAAAAATACATAAAATTATGCAAAATTACAAAAATACTAAACTAATGAAATATTTAGTACTTTAAAATAATTTGGCCATAATAGTGAAGGTTGGGATTAAAGTTCAAATTACATCTCTCTTACTGAGGATTTTGTGAGAAACACATTCTATTTGTCATCATCAGGTAATCAAAAGAAAGCGCTCAAGTCTTAGGGCCGGTCAAAATGGAGTCTCTACAGCAGCAATGGGCGGCAGGCCACTTTCCATGGCCGCAGGTGGCCGGTAGAACACCTTTGATGGCCGGCAGACCACCTTTGATGGCCGGCAACCTTCATCACTGGCCGTCCAGCCACTGATGCAAATTTCAGCAGCATGTTTGTAAGGCAGAACAGAGTTATTCTGGAAGTGGGCAACAGCGTGTGTGTTTTATTGCGCAACAGAGGCTCTCCGGAAGCAAAACGGTGGCTTTTGGGGTGGAAACTGAGCATGCGCATGAACATCCCTCGTTTCTCGAGGCGTAGTAGTTAGTTGTTTAGTTTAATTACTTATTTTAATTGCACTTGCGTTGTAGTTATTTAATTAGTTAATTAACTAGTTAGTTAATTAATTTGTTGTAATAATTAGTTAAGTAGCTTAGCTAGTTTATTCATTTCGATTTGTAATAAATAGCTTTAGCTTTAATTAGTTAGCTAGTTTATTCATTCGGACTCTCCTTCGTGAGAACGCAATGTAATAATATGTATGTCTTCCAACCCCACGACTTTCTCTTATTTATTTAACTACTTACGATGGTTAGTTTAGGGACATCATATTTCAATTAGCATTCTCCATGTTTGCATCAATTTGTATTGCATGCACCGAGGCTCGGTGCATCATTCTAACTGCATTGTTAGTTCAATACTTCTTTGAATACGTGCTTAGACCGCATGCTATTTAAATATTTCATATGCCATATTAAGTACCCGAGCCTATTTACATTGCATATCGCATGTGTTGCATTAGTCATATTGCATAAAGTTAGCATCATGCATTTTTTTTTCTAACTCTTTTGTTTATTTTGGCTTAGAGTATTAGGTAAGCTTTTATCAGTTTTAGCATAATTGCATGAGTGTGATTGTTGCCATGTTTAGCATACTTGCTATGAGGCTAATTGCTTGAGTGATAAACTGCTTGAATGCATGTGGATGAAGGCTTGTTGCTTGAATTGGAATAATTTGAGTAATGTTTATATGCAATCACTTTTTCAAGTGGTACATATTTCAAAACAATTTTTTAAAACAAATATGAATCAAATGTTCCAATTCTTACAAGTTAGTCTATACTTGTGTGTGTGCGCATCACATAGTAATGCTAGCCTAATAAATCGAAATAAGAACATATAATGTACATAAGATTCATATCATGATTAGTATCATAATTAGTAGAGGCCGATCTTTGATTAGACAAGCGGGGGTGCTCAAATGTATTTATGACCTTCCCCTCTTATACCTAAGTTCCCGAGCCGAGACAATCTTAGTGATGACGGATATGTGGCCTTTGGCACGAGTCACGAGTTTCTTAAATTTCCCAAAATATTTAGGTTGCGACTCTGTATCTGGCGAAGTAGTCTATTTTTGGCAATTTGATTCAAAATCGATTTTCTAAAAGATTTGTCGGATTTGGACTCTTTGGTGTTTATCAATTTCACATTGCACTTGTGAGATTAGATTTAGAACCGCGAGAGTCCGATACTATAGGGCTTATTTCAACTTCCGAATGGGGGCGCGAAAAAAAGTCAAGCTACAGTACCCTCTACTTGTGTCAACACCTTGTTTCTTACCTTTCTCACTTTTTGTAAGTCAACCTTCATATTGTACTCACTTGAAATAGTGTCTGCTAATGACTGAATTGGCCATGTAGGATTTAACCTAATTCTTTCAAAGTACCTCTTGACTAGGGATGCCCGCGGATCGGTTTTGTGCAGTTTACGGTTCGGTTTTGACCCGCCCGCATCTATGCGGTTTGAGAAAAAGTCAACCCGAAACCGCCCGCAGTGCGGTTTGCAGTTTGTGCGGATAAGGTTTGCAGATGTACGGGCAGTTGTGGGCGGTTTGCGATTTACACTTTTTCTTTAAAAATTAATTTTTGAGTTTTTTTTTTTCCCCCATTGAATTTAGGCATCAGATTCATTTTATATATTTGTGATCATTTGACAACAATTTTCTGATGAGTTTACAAAAAAAAATTGAATATCAATGCATTAAATGAAAGTACACAAAACAAAGAGACCCTACACTAGCATTTTTGCCATGAAAAAAATGTATATCAATTAGGGGTGTGCGCGGTGTGGTTCGGGCGGTTTGAGGGTAAAATTACAAACCGAATGGCGAGTTGGCGGATTAGCGGATTGACAAATTGCGGTTTGAGTGGTTTTTGATGGATTGGCGGATTGAAGAATATTCTAACTAATTATCATACATTTGCATAATATATAATACTAACTTATATAATATTTTTTAGATATTGTAGACAAGCCCGCGGGGGACCTCGCTACAGTTCAGGACTCGATTTGTGTCACGGTTCTTAATCTTGAACCAAAGAGTCCAAATTCGGCAAATCGTTTTGAGAAAACAGATTTCTTGAAAGAAGTGCCAAACATGGACTGCTTTGCCAGATACAGAGTCGCCACCTAAATATTTTTTAAAGGGGAAATTTAGGAAACCCTGACTCGGTGCCAAAGGCCATGTGTCCGTCATCACCAAAGTTGCCTCGGCTCGGGAACTTGGGTACGATTGGGGAAGGTCACTTCGTGAGCACCCCCGTTCGCCCGGTCAAAGACCGGCCTCTACTAACCATGATATCTAGTTTTGAAAACATTGTGTGTTCTTATTCCGGTTATTAGCCTAGATTTACTATGTGATGCGCACAGCATACAAGTATAGACTGGATCGCCTGAATTGGAACAAGACATTTCATGTTTGTTTGTTTGAAAGTGGTTTGATGGTGCTACCCGCAGGTAGGCTAAGACGTGGATTTGCCACCCTCAGGTGGGCTTTAGAAAACAATGGTTTTGCCACTAACTAGTGGGCTTAAAACTCACAGTTTTAATGCATTATCCCAATTTAAGCAATTCGACCTCCATCCACAGGCATTCAAGCAGTTATATCACATAAGCAGCTAGCCTCATGGTAATCATGCTATTATGGCAACACTCACACGCATGCGGTATGCTAAAGCATAACAGCTCACCTAGTACTCCAAGCCAAAACAGAAACCAGTTAATAATTAAATGCATGATCCTAGTTCATGCTAAGTGGCTAATGCAACACAGGCAAAGATGCAATCTAGACAGGCTCGGCTATCCTAAACATGGCATGTGAAATACACAGGTAGCATGTATTCAATTCGGAATTGAAAATACGATGCAGTTAGTATGATGCGCCGAGCCCGGTGCATGTAAACGAATGTATGGATGCACGCATGCTATCATACTGTTATGCTAATTTAAATATGCCCTAATCTACCATTATAAGCAGGTAAATAAAATGGAGAAAGAAGTGGAGGTTGGAAGACATACACACCACTCACACACACTTATTACAAATGTGCCCTCACACGGAGGGACCAAAAGAATATACAGTCCCAAATAGTACAGTCCAAATACAGAATAAATTATTACAGAAATTCTAATTATCAAATTAAATCGAATGTAAAAAGAAGGGGGGCCTCAGCCCTGCCTCGGGGTGCGCAAATGATACATGCTCGATCCGTCTTGCCTGGAAAACCCGCACCATACCACTGCTGCCTCTATTTTCACTGTCCTGCCTTTCCAAAGACTGCCAAAGTCCCAGAATACCTTCTATGCACACTGCTTCACACCATCGGCTGGATGAAATGGCCACCGGCCATGTAAAATGTCTGTCGGCTGCTTATGAGGTTGTCGGCCACCAATACATTGCCGGTCGGCACTCTTTACTGCCGGTCGGCAAACAATTCCTGCAGAATCTGGTTTTTGACAGCAACAAGGACAGACAGTGTATGGCATGGAATTTTGGGCACATGTAAGCGTGGCCATGTTTCCTATCATGTATGGGACTCAAGGAAGCATGGCCCTTGGTCCTTGGGCCACCAACTATGCATTTTGATGCATGATGGCCTAAGGGACCAAGATTGCATTTCAATGAATATGCATGCAACACGTAAATGAAGACCAAGACCCTATCATGTCAAGGTCAAGGGCCTCGGTGACCGAGAGTTGAGACAAGTTGCATCACTTGTGGTATGAACTCTTCTCAACCCTCACACTTGGCTTGACACCCCAAACCAAGTAATGCAATGCATGTTGTGCAAACATGGCTTCACAATGCAACCTAATACTAAAGTGCAAACATGTCACATGTAATGCAATCTATCATGTTGGACATGCAATGCTAGACATGGATAATCATGCAAAAGATTAGCATGTGACAAGACCTTATTAAACAAACATGCAACAAACATAAGATAAGCATGTAATAGTGGACTTAAACCATAAAGGGGGCAGACCTCAATCCACCCCAAAACAGTGGCCAAAAGTGCTCAAAAAAAGGGGGATAAGTGTTCAACCAATATGCAAGCCAATGGGCCTAAAGCTAAGGCACCAAAGAGAGCATCTTACCACCACTAACATGACCACTCATGGCATGTATTATACAGGCAAAAACAGAATTCTAGCATGCGAAAATACACCCAAACCCTCTGATATGGCAGCCCCAAAGTACCCTAAATATACAAGCATGCACAAGGCCTATTTCAAGGCACAAAAGAACAACCTCTCAAGGCATGAAAGTGATGACCAATGCAAGCATGTAAGTATGGATTAGGGACTGAAATATAGCCTACAATGATGCCAAATCATGAGAAGAAGCTAAGTTAAGCATGCTAGTGATCTACACAACCAAGGCTTACGAGCCAAAATGCAAAGCAACCATACCAAGCATGCCAAACATGGCAAAATCAGTGACTAACAGACCTAAAACATGACAAATCATGACCAAAAGCTTCAATAAGCCAAGCTAAAACATGAGGATATACAAGGCTAAACACATGGCACATTTCTAAGCAAAGTAGAGCATTTCAAAGCAAGTATAAGATGCATGCTAAGGGCTACAAATCCAACCAAAAACAGAGATATTACATATCATATGAACACCAAATAAGCTCTGAAATGAAGCCAAAACAAACCAAGTATGCATGCTCCCTTATAAGCCAAAAACAAAGGCAAAAGAGGGACAAAGGGGAGAGGGGTGTCCCTCCCCTATACAAGACTTCAAACCACCTTCCTCACCACTAAAAACCCACTGGTTTTCAGTGGTGAGAAGACCAAAACACTAAGGCAAACAAAGCCTCAAGAAGAGGCACCAAAGAGGCCAAAATAAGGCCTAAGAGGGTGAGTTTGCACTCAAACCACAAAGTGACCTTAATGAAAGTTCTAAAGCAAGAAAATATAAGACTTTTTCATGTTATACACAAGACCCAAATCAGTATACAAGGCAGGTAGAAACTTGTTGCAAAAATGGGGAAACTAAAGTAAAGTGCTCACCCTTGAAGAAACCTTGAAGAACAGATGATCCAGCCACTCTCTATTGATCAAAACCAGTCCAAAAGCTCAAGAATCAACCCTCCAAGCCTCCCAATCTCGAGCTAAAGTGTGATAGTGTGTGTGTTAGTGCAAAAGTAAGGTAAAACAACACTTCTAGGCCTAAAAACACACACACAAGAGGAGAGAGAGGGAAAATCTAGAGAGAGGAGATATATGACAGATATATAGATACAAAGCTCTGGTTTTTTGTTCAAGAATGGCCAACCCCTAACAAAGGGAGAGATATGATGCTTATATAGGCAAGATAAAGCCAAGAAGCTTAGTGGCTAAGCAAAGGAGAAAGGGTCAAGAGGTGCAAAGGGGTCTTGGCTTCTTGGAGAAGCTAAGACAGCTGGCCAAGCTTCTCCAAGAAGCTTGGCCAAAGGGTTCAACCTTCTTGAAGGTTTGGGGGTTCAAAGGTGCAAAGGGGTCACTCCCATGCACGGGGATGAGTGATGGTGCATTCCAGCTGGCACAGCTGGCATGCACCATGCCTCAGGGGTGCAAAGGGTGCACGCCGGCCACCAAAAGGGGTCACCGGCCAAGAGAAGTGCCGGTCGGCTAGACATAGTGCCGACCGGCCATTGTTTTTAAGAAACCATGGCCGGTGGTACACATATGCAGCCGGTGATGGTAGGGGAGGGCCGGTGGGGTGTGGGGATGGCCAACAAGCCATTCCCTGCCCTTCAAGGCAAAAACACAGGTGTTTGGTGCCAAAACCATACACGAAGCAGTCGAGTCAGGAGGTCCTGAGACGAGGCGCGCTGCCAAGGCCTCCGGGAACTCGAGACGAACACAAACACGGATAATCACCGAGTGTTCAAATGGTGACGTCCAAGTCTTGAGGACGGTCAAAAATGGGGTATCTACAGATATATAACACAAAGTAATTTTATATAATATGTTTCATATATATAATTACTAATTTGTAATAAATTTCATATCTTAAATATCTTGTACACTCATTTTTACATTGATATTTCATTGGAGGTTAAAAAATATATATGTATTAATTATAGCGGAGCGAAGAGGTTCGGTTGGTGGATTATAAATTTTAAAGTTTAAACCGCGGTTAGTGGTTGGAGCGGTGCAGATTGATGCGAATCGGTGCTGTTTTAACATATTGGGCGGTATTTTGCACAACCCTAATATCAATGCATTAAAAAATGTATATCAATGCATTAAAGGTTGTACTAAATTAGAATTCCAGTTCAGTAATCAATAATCAAACTAGAAGCTCCATCGACCACCAGAAGGAAAATTTTATTAGGAAAAAGTGGATGAGTCACCAATGAAAATCATATAAGAAACCAAGTTTAGGACTTGATAATTCTACGGCATTAAAAAAGTTGAGAAATACTTAAAAATAAGGATCCTAGTGTCATAGAGAACATAATGGTGCTCCTGTTAAAGTTACAAAGTTGATATATAAAAAAATAATAATAATTAAAGTGCGGCCGGTTTTTGCGGATTTAACCCGCGACTCACCCGTAACCCGCAAATTTGTCATATTTCAAACTGCATCCGCCTGCATTATGTTTGCAAAACCGCCCATTTATATGCAGGTTGGGCGGTTCGGATAAACCGTTGCCCACCCCTACTCTTGACAATCCATTTGGAACTCACATGTGCCACATTAAAAGATCTATTACAAGTGTGCTCATCAACAAGTGTTTTGATCCTATGCAACCCATCATGTTTTACATATGAAGAATAACAAACCCAAGGACAACCAACTTTGCAATCTACCCTCACCTTTGTTTGTCATTCTTGGTAAATGTTATATGTTTGGCCCACTTAATTGCATACTCCTTCACAACATCCCTAAACATATCATGACTCTTAAACTCCATACCAAGTTTGAATTGAGGGTTATGCATATTAGAGTGAACATTAAAAACAGGGTATTGCCTCCTATGAGAAGTACCTCCTTCATCAGATGAGCTGTCAATACTTCTTAGCTTATCAGAGGAGCTTCCAAGGCTTTGTAGGTCATCAACTGCCTCAGCCATTGCGTTCTTACTACTTCTTACACCAGCAAACTCTAGCTCTTTGTCAACATTAGCCTCATACAATGCATCATCATCAGAAAATCCATAGTCACTATCCTCATATTTCTCAGACTCATCAGATGAGGAAGAGTCTGAGGGATTAGGATCATAGTCATCACTATCTTCATCTTCTGCTACCTGTATATCTACAAGTACTCCATTTCCCTGACTTCTTTTTGCACTTGACCCTATAACACCATCCATTCTTAAACAACCTACATAAACCTCTACTACTCTATTTCCATCCATAAGTGTCTCCAACCTCATTACATCTTCATCAGTGTTAATCAACTCTAACCCAGCACAATAATTAAGCTTGTAGTAATAGATGTTACATCCAGTGCAACCTACTTCCTTGGCCATATTATCCAACTCCACAAATGATATTTCATCAGAATTACAAAAGTCAAAATAACTGATAAATCCACCACTATAAATCCTCTGAGGATTATAACTAACCAAACCCCCATGATGCATTTTGATTGTGAAATAACAAGATCCATTCTCTGCATTTTTAAATGAAAAAAATATGCTATTATGGACTAATTATACTAATAAATAAATAAAAATAGTATTAAACTACTATTACCATAAGACAATTCAAATTGAAGAAATCCATGTATGAATACATTAAAAAAAAAAAAAAACTTTGTATTCTAAAAAATGATTAAACTAAATTAATTTTTAATAAGCATCACATAAAAAATGAGTTTCCTTTAAGGACTGATTAAACTAAAACTAATCGAGCATTACACTATTCAAGTAACACAATTACGATTAAACAAATCCTTTTCAAAGACAAACAGACAAATATGTATTCTAAAAAATGCAAAATCAAAATAATGTTATATTAGAAATCGATTTTTCATAATCATTAGCTTCAAAATTAAACAAATATTAAAAGTAAATACTATAAACAATTGGTCGCTTCCTTCGCTTGCCATTATTTTCTCTTCAAACCCAACCCATGATTCAATGTTAGTTCGTGCCTTTTGTTCACTGATGAACTTTGATTTCGATTTCGAATAAGAAATTTGAAAACCCTAAAACCGATTTTGATCCCAACGAAGCCCTAATTGAACTGTCTACTAAACTAACTTATTTTGTAAGGAAACCCTCTTATATTCCCTCCAAAAGATAGTTCAAGGGGATAGCTCATCACATTTCGTCCAATTGTGGACGGAAGGTACCGGCAGAGGTCTAATTGATCAATTTGTGAAAGTTCAGGTACTAAATTGAAATAAATAGAAGTATGGGGGTGTGCATGAAAAATGCGTGATAGTTTGGGGGGGAGAAATGATATTTACTCGAGGATTAATATAAGTAAACTAACCTAAATTCTCCAAATGTGAAGATTTCCCTTCAATGCTTCACGTGATTTTCTTTAATGCTCTTCAATGCCAATACTTCAATGAGACGTCTTCAATAGATGTGATGAAATTTTTGGGGACGAACGGTAGAGAGTGTGAGAGACGGGTGGTAATCTGACAAAGATGGGTGTGTGTGTGTGTGTGTATGCGATGGGTGTATGTGTTCTCTAAGGGTGTTTGAAGGTGCATGCACAATTTACCTTTAAGGGTAAATTTGGAATAACGATGTGTGGAGTGAGCAAAATAAATTAAGATTAATTATTTAAGTGTATGAACTGAGAAAGATGTGTACAGAGAGGAATGTGTGTGTGGAAATAGAAGCTTCCCCAAATACTTTGTCTAAAAATATAAGCGTGGACAAAATGACCAACATGTCCCTATATATATCATACACACGGACCCAAATAGTCAAAACGAACGAATCAAGATCCCCTCCTTGCATTTCCTACTTACAGGGTCATTGGGCCCACTTTTAGGCACAATTTTGATAATCCGAACCGTTCATGTTTTAAGATTTGTTTAGTATATCATACTTATAAAAAATCAAGTTGATCGGATATCAGAAAGCATGTGTTCGGAAAACTGTTCATTAAATTCTTTAAAAAAATAGTTTTAGTTCAAGTTTTCCGAACATATACTTTCTGATATCCGATCAACTTGATTTTTTACAGGTATGATTGTAATAACCCCGACCTCCGATTAATGCTAATCCATGATTAGTTATGCCTAACAGTAATTTAGAAGGAATCCGGAATTAATTTGCATATGTATTGCATTATCTTTGCATTTCTATCTGTTTGCCATAAAATAATCTGTTCATGGTTAGACTTTGAACTGCGAATTGAAAGCCTTATCGGCCCCCGATTTCGAAATTGATTAATGTTTCATACTAGTTAGAATATGTGTGATTTTATGGTAAATTTAATTTAAATTTGATTTGGTATGATTAAATAAAGTTAAATTACATCAACTTGAATTAATTGCATCTTTGCTACTAGTGGGCACTTTAGGCCATTAATAGATTTTATATCTTTTTGCATCATTCCTTCATTCTTTCTTAGACCAATTCGAGAGAGAGATGGAGAGTAGGAGAATTTGAGTTCAACAAGAGATTTAGCTTAGAGACTTAGAAGAAATTAAAGAAGAATTGCATATTTGAGCTCCTACACCTAGAATTCAAGACCTAAGGTAGAGATTTCACCCCCTCGAACTTGAATTTGAATTGTTTCTTTCATGGTTCATGGTTAATTAGTGTCTAAAGCTAGGAATTGGGTTACAATGTTGAATTGAGGAATTAAATCATGCATGCATGCATAAATTTCCTTGTTTTGAGTTTGAATTCTAAGATTCCTTCCATGCATGTGTTAATTTCACTCACATTATGGTCATTCAACTTGTTTTCCATCAGATTATCAAGTTTGATTATGTTTTGGAGGGTTTGAATTCAAAGAGGTTCTTACATGTTGAATTAATAGCATATTCATAAAGTTCTAATTGATTTTGCACAAATTGGTTTGCTCTTGGGCCATGATTTCTTGACATGATGCTTTTAACATGTTGTTTTGTGGGTTACTAAGTGTTTTCCAAAGTTTTGGCCCAGAAAAATGAGTTTTGGATGGTTGAAGGTTGAGTTTCATGCTTGGAGGTCAATCTGGATTTTCCAGAAATTTGACCCACGCTCGAGCGGGGACTTTCACGCTCAAGCGTGAAGCCTGAGTACATGCACTTCCGCTCGAGCGGCGAGAGTCACGCTTGAGCGTGAAATGCGTATACCCAGAAGTTTGTGTGTTTTGCAGTCCGCTCGAGCGGGGGGAAGCCACGCTCGAGCGAGGGTCTGTGTCACACGCTCGAGCGGGGGTCGAGCGGCCGTCGAGCGTGAATTTCTTGCATCCAGCACTTTTTTATAAGTTTGCAGTCCGCTCGAGCAAGGAAGTCCATGCTCGAGCGGAGATTCGATGTCTGCATGTCCGCTCGAGCGGGGAAAGCCACGCTCGAGCGTGGACCTTATCTTCAGCAAAATTTGAGAAATGGTTTTCAATGCACTTTTGCATCCTCATTCCATCTTAGGCATTCCTAGGCCATGTTTAAGACCCCATAATGAGGATAAGAGATTAGAAACACACTAAGAGCCAACGAAATAAGTTTTGTACAATTAGAACGTGTGTTTCAAGTGTGCATCTGTTATGTGTTGTGTAGGTCACGTGCCACGTACCGTTTGACCAAGTTTACCCCATCTGTCTGTCTCGAGGCCCACTGTGAGTAATAACTCTGTAAAGTTATGTTTAACTTAAGTATTTTCTGACTGGTATGGTATGATCTGTTTTCAGAAATGTTATCTTACGAATTATGAATGAATGTCTAATTTTCTGAAAAGTATTTGTGGCACCCTTAGTTCACGTGGCCCTCGCCCGAGGGTAACAATACCGCGGCCAATCTGCACGTGGCCCTTGCCCGGGGGTAACAATACCGTGGCTACTTGCGCGCAAGATATGGACCTTTATGGTCATCGGTACCAACTATGCATGTGGGTCTCTGGACCAAATTGATCTGATAGCTAATGAGTGTACCACGTATGATCTTATGCAAAATCTGAATATGAACATGAGTGTGTATCTAAGTCTATTTCTGTTTTGAAATCCGAATATGTTCTGATTTAAATACTGGATCCTAACTTGTGCTGGACATCATTCATAAAACCCCTTTACTCTGTTATTATTCACTGGGCTTCCGCTCACAGTTTATATTATGTATGTAGGTGAGCCGGCGGGTGACCAAGGCCAGAGTTGACGGCATTCTGTTCTGTTTTTGTTAGCCAACCGTTGTGCCTCCCGAGAAGGTTCCGATTGAAGTCTCATTATATGGCTGTTTTTGTATTCATGCTAGTCTTTGTGTATGCTCTGTAAAGTCAGGTCTTGGGAAGTACATTTTGTAAATACTTTATAAATATTGTGTATCTGGATTGGCATGTTTATGTATATATGAATAAGTTTTGAATTTTTTGTCCCATGTACGTTATCACAGCTCATTGGACCTTGTCTATTTTGTATTATTGCTTCTACAGCCCCTTATTATTTGCTAATCTGTTCAGAGGCCTTTGGTAATCCACGGATTACTGGCTGGTTACGATGCTGAACCTACAAGGGCGGGTTTGGGTCGTGACAGAGTGGTATCAAAGCACGTGTTCTACCGCACACACAGGTCCGTATGAGCTTAGGATGTCCTAATAAACATTAGGGGCATTCCATCTGCATGTGTGAGTGTGTGGTAATTCAACTGAATATGAAAACTGAACGTAATTTTGAGCAAATGAATTGAAGGAAACGAATAAGATTATGCTTGTGTTCATTACCATTTGGTGTCTGTATAGTAAGATGGAGAATGCAAGGGAAAGTGGTGAAAGTGAATCCTCAGAGGCTCGCATGGGCCGAATGGAACAGATGTTAGCAGCATTGACTGAAACCTTGACATAACAACAGAGACAACAACCTTTACCCCCTCCGCCTCCACCAGCACAGGCCGAAGCAGATAATAATGACATCATCAATCTGACACAGAAATTCATGAAAATGAAACCGCCAACGTTCTATGGTAGAATTGAACCTTTGAAAGCTGAGACGTAGTTGCTTGAAATGGAAAAATTGTATGAAGTGTTTCCTTATTCTGAAACTCATAAAGTCCTCCTAGCCACCTATACTCTGAAAGATGAAGCCCGAAGATGGTGGTTACTGATTCAAAGTGGCAATGGGAATATGACATGGGCACAGTTTAATGCAATCTTTTATGATAAATATTTTTCCCAATGCTTCAGGGATCGGAAGGTGTCCGAGTTTTAAGAACTTAAACAGGGAAGAATGTTTGTAGCAGAATATGAAGCCAAATTCATCGAATTGGCACGTTTTGCTCCACATATGGTGCATACTGATTACAAGAAAGCACGGAAGTTTGAGGGAGGGTTGGACCTAGAAATATTTGACCGAGTGGGTGTCCTAAAATTACCTACTTATGTGGAGGTACTCGACAGGGCATTGATGGCAGAAGCCACAATAGCAGCTAAGAAACAAACTACAACACCAACAACGGAATGGAGAGGAAAGAGGACAGGATTCAGTTTTAAGAAAGGCCGGTCAGTTTTGAAGAGGCAAAATATAGGATCCTCCAGTAGCTCTAGTCAAAGTAGCGGATCTACTCCAAACTGCCCCGACTGCAGAAAGAAGCACAGAGGTGCTTGTTATCGAGCATCAGGTGCGTGTTTTCGCTGTGGCAAGACTGGCCACATGGTGAGGGATTGCTCGATGAGATTCAACGGGGTTAACCGTCCTATGACAAGTTCCACCGGGTCTGTTTCCGCAGCAAGACCAAATGCAAGGACCGATGTTAGAGGGAATGCAAATAATGAAACATTGAGGCAAGGGAGAGTGTTCGCCTTAGTGCCTGGTGACGTACCAAACACCTATACTGTGGTGTCAGGTACACTCTCTGTATGTTCTCAAAATGCATGTTTACTGATAGATTCTGGTTCTACACATTCCTTTGTATCACATGCTTTCTCTCGAAAATTGACTAGACCACTAGAACGTATGACATATGTGTTATCTGTATCCACACCGTCTGGAGATTCTATGATGTGTGCTCATGTTTATCCAGCATGTGATATTATGATTGGCGATGTGATGTTATATGTTGATTTATTACCCTTGAACATTGATTACTTTGATTGTATTTTGGGAATGGACTGGTTGACTAAATACTGTGCTACCATTGACTGTGCAAGTAAATCTGTTGTGTTTAGACCACTGGGTATGCCTGAATTTACTTTTACTGGGGATGGAGTAGTTCCTCCCCCATATCTGATTTCAGCTTTGAGAGCCATAAAACTGCTTAGAAAGGGATGTAGAGGTTACTTGTGTTGTATATTGGCTGCACCATCTAACGGAACTACGGTAGAAACTATTCCGGTTGCTTGTGAATTTCCCGATGTGTTTCCAAATGACCTACCTAGGGACTTAATTGATAGGGAAATAGAATTCACCATTGATGTAACACCTGGAACACAACCCATCTCCAATACTCCATATAGGATGTCAACTTCTGAACTGAAAGAACTGAAAGCTCAACTACAGGAACTCTTAGACAAGAAATTCATTCGTCTGAGTACCTCACCTTGGGGTGCTCCAGTATTATTTGTCAAAAAGAAAGACGGGTCTTTGAGGTTATGTATCGATTGCCGGGAATTGAATAAAGTGACCATTAAGAACAAATATCCATTACCCCGAATAGATGATTTGTTTGATCAACTCTAAGGAGCCAAAGTGTTCTCTAAAATTGATCTCAGGTCAAGTTATCACCAGTTAAAAGTTAAGGCAGAAGACGTAGAGAAAACTGCATTCAGAACTAGATATGGATATTATGAATTCTTGGTAATGCCTTTTGGAGTAACAAATGAACCTGCAGCTTTTATGGACCTAATGAATAGGGTTTTCAAACAATATCTTGATGAATTCATTGTTGTGTTTATCGATGACATTCTGATTTATTCTAAAGACAGAGAGGAACATGAGAACTACCTGAGGACTACCTTGCAGATTTTGAGAGAGAAGAGGTTGTATGCTAAATTGTCTAAATGTGAATTCTGGCTTGACAGTGTAGCATTCTTGGGCCATGTAATCAATGAGGATGGTGTTTCTATTGACCCTCAGAAAATTGAAGCTATTGTAGATTGGCCTAGACCGACAAATGTGACAGAAGTTAGAAGTTTTCTGGGACTTGCAGGTTACTACAGGAGATTTATAAAAGACTTTTCCAAGCTTGCCATGCCATTGACGCAGTTAACTCAGAAAAACGTGCCATTTGACTGGAACGAACAAAGAGAGGCAGCCTTTCAAGAACTGAAAACCAGGTTAGTGACTGCACCAATCTTAACTTTGCCTAATGGTATTGGTGGGTTTCAAGTGTACAGTGATGCTTCCTACAAAGGTTTGGAGTGTGTATTAATGCAAAACGGAAAAGTGATTGCCTATGCTTCTAGACAACTCCGACCTCATGAAAAGAATTACCCAACGCATGATCTTGAGTTAGCAGCTGTGGTGTTTGCTTTGAAAATATGGCGTCACTACTTGTATGGGGTAACTTGTGAGGTGTACACCGACCATAAGAGCTTGAAATACTTCTTCACCCAAAAGGAATTGAACATGAGACAGAGGCGATGGTTAGAGTTAATCAAAGATTACGATTTGCAGATCTTGTACCACCCAGGGAAAGCTAATACCGTAGCGGATGCCTTGAGCCAAAAATCAATGGGAAGTTTGTCATGTCTGTTATCCAACCGGAAAGAATTGCTGCATGACCTAGAACAAGTTGGGCTGTTAACTGCTATCTCCGCTCAACCTACAATTCTTGATGAGATCAAACAGAAACAGTGCGAGGATGAATACTTGAAAAAGATCACGGAGGAATTTGATTCGAAGCCGAGGCCAGGATTTGTGTCTGAGAAGGATGTGCTAAAATTTCAGAACCGTCTTTGTGTACCCGATTGTGGTGATTTGAGGAAACGTGTTATGACCGAAGCTCATAGTAGTAAGTTTGCTATGCACCCGGGGAACATGAAAATGTACCATAATTTGAAACAGAATTTTTGGTGGCCTGGAATGAAAAAGAGTATTGCAGACTTTGTGGCTAGATGTCTACATTGCCAACAGGTTAAAGCTGAACATCAACGACCCGCTGGTTTGCTACAACCACTCCCAATACCGGAATAGAAATAGGAGCACATTACCATGGACTTCATTGTGGGATTGCCTCGTTCTTCTCTGGTATAGACTCTATTTGGGTTATAGTTGACTGTTTAACTAAGTCTGCCCATTTCCTGCCTGTCAAAACTATTTATAACGCTGATAAATTGGCCAATATCAATATGACTAAAATTGTGAGACTGCATGGAGTGCCAGTATTTATTGTGTCTGACAGGGACTCAAAGTTTGTATCGAGATTTTGGTAGAGTTTGCAACAGGCTTTGGGGACTGAACTGAGGCTGAGTAGTGCCTATCACCCACAGACAGATGGACAAACTGAACGAACTAACCAAACTTTAGAGGACATGCTTAGAATGTGTGTGTTAGACTTCCAAGGGAATTGGGAGATCTACTTGCCATTAGCTGAATTTGTGTACAACAACAGTTACCATTCAAGCATTGAAATGGCTCCTTACGAAGCTTTGTATGGAAGAAAATGTCGTTCTCCGATATGTTGGGCTGAAGTAGGTGATAAACCTTTGTTGGGACTAGAACTTGTGCAAGAAACAACCGAAAAAGTGAAACTGATCCAGCAACGCCTGAAAACTGCATAGAGTCGGCAGAAAAGCTATGCTGATATTCGAAGAAGAGATAGAGAATATGAAGTTGGGGACCATGTGTTCATAAAGGTGACCCCGATGAAGGGTCAAACTCAGTTTCGTGTTAAGGGAAAATTGGCGCCAAGATATGTTGGACCTTATGAAGTCCTCGAAAAGATTAATCCGGTATCGTATTGGGTAGCCTTGCCTCCAGTAATGGAACATATGCATAACGTCTTTTATGTATCGATGCTTCGGGAATATTTGAGAGATCCACTCCACGTCATCGAACCGACACATGTGCTTTTGAAAGATGACTACACTTATGAGGAGAAACCTATCCAGATTGTGAATCGCCGAGTCAAAAGATTGAGGAATAAGGAAATACCACTAGTAAAAGTTGACTGGAAAAATCACGGAGGGACCTATGCAACTTGGGAAACCGAGGAAGACATGATGAAAAGATATCCAGATTTGTTCCCGTTGGACCCAATGTTGTTCCAGAATGAAGGTAATTCGAGTTTGGGGACCAAACTCTTTTAAGAGGGGAAGACTGTAATAACCCTGACCTCCGATTAATGCTAATCCATGATTAGTTATGCCTAACAGTAATTTAGAAGGAATCCGGAATTAATTTGCATATGTATTGCATTATCTTTGCGTTTCTATCTGTTTGCCATAAAATGATCTGTTCATGGTTAGACTTTGAACTGCGAATTGAAAGCCTTATAGGCGCCCGATTTCGAAATTGATTAGTGTTTCATACTAGTTAGAATATGTGTGATTTTATGGTAGATTTAATTTAAATTTGATTTGGTATGATTAAATAAAGTTAAATTACATCAACTTGAATTAATTGCATCTTTGCCACTAGTGGGCACTTTAGGCCATTAATAGATTTTATATCTTTTTGCATCATTCCTTCATTCTTTCTTAGACCAATTCAAGAGAGAGAGGGAGAGTAGGAGAACTTGAGTTCAACAAGAGATTTAGCTTGGAGACTTAGAAGAAATTAAAGAAGAATTGCATATTTGAGCTCCTACACCTAGAATTCAAGACCTAAGGTAGAGATTTCACCCCCTTGAACTTGAATTTGAATTGTTTCTTTCATGGTTCATGGTTAATTAGTGTCTAAAGCTAGGAATTGGGTTACAATGTTGAATTGAGGAATTAATTCATGCATGCATGCATAAATTTCCTTGTTTTAAGTTTGAATTCTAAGATTCCTTCCATGCATGTGTTAATTTCACTCACATTATGGTCATGCAACTTGTTTTCCATCAAATTATCAAGTTTGATTATGTTTTGGAGGGTTTGAATTCAAAGAGGTTCTTACATGTTGAATTAATACCATATTCATAAAGTTCTAATTGATTTTGCACAAATTGGTTTGCTCTTGGGCCATGATTTCTTGGCATGATGCTTTTAACATGTTGTTTTGTGGGTTACCAAGTGTTTTCCAAAGTTTTGGCCCAGAAAAATGAGTTTTAGATGGTTGAAGGTTGAGTTTCATGCTTGGAGGTCAGTCTGGATTTTCCATAAATTTGACCCACGCTCGAGCGGGGACTTTCATGCTCAAGCGTGAAGCCTGAGTACATGCACTTCCGCTCGAGCGGCGAGAGTCACGCTCGAGCGTGAAATGCATATACCCAGAAGTTTGTGTGTTTTGCAGTCTGCTCGAGCGGGGGGAAGCCACGCTCGAGCGAGGGTCTGTGTCACACGCTCGAGTGGGGGTCGAGCGCCTGTCGAGCGTGAATTTCTTGCATCTAGCACTTTTTTTATAAGTTTACAGTCCGCTCGAGCAAGAAAGTCCATGCTCGAGCGGAGATTCAATGTCTGCATGTCCGCTCGAGCGGGGAAAGCCGCGCTTGAGCGTGGACCTTATCTTCAGCAAAATTTGAGAAATGGTTTTCAATGTACTTTTACATCCTCATTCCATCATAGGCATTCCTGGGCCATGTTTAAGACCCCATAATGAGGATAAGATATTAGGAACACACTAAGAGCCAACGAAATAAGTTTTGTACAATTAGAACGTGTGTTTCAAGTGTGCATCTGTTATGTGTTGTGTAGGTCACGTGCCACGTACCGTTTGACCAAGTTTACTCCATCTATCTGTCTTGAGGCCCACTGTGAGTAATAACTCTGTAAAGTTATGTTTAACTTAAGTATTTTCTAACTAGTATGGTATGATCTGTTTTCATAAATGTTATCTTACGAATTATGAATGAATGTCTAATTTTCTGAAAAGTATTTGTGGCACCCTTAGTTCACGTGGCCCTCGCCCGAGGGTAACAATACCGCGGCCAATCTGCACGTGGCCCTCGCCCGAGGGTAACAATACCGCGGCCAATCTGCACGTGGCCCTTGCCCGGGGGTAACAATACCGTGGCTACTTGCGCGCAAGATATGAACCTTTATGGTCGTTGGTACCAACTATGCATGTGGGTCTTTGGACCAAATTGATCTGATAGCTAATGGGTGTACCACGTATGATCTTATGCAAAATCTGAATATGAACATGAGTGTGTATCTAAGTCTATTTCCGTTTTGAAGTCCGAATATGTTCTGATTTAAATACTAGATCCTAACTTGTGCTGGACATCATTCATATAACCCATTTACTCTGTTATTATTCACTGGGCTTCTGCTCACAGTTTATATTATGTATGTAGGTGAGCCGGCGGGTGACCAGGGCCAGAGTTGACGGCCTTCTGTTTTGTTTTTGTCAGCCAACCATTGTGCCTCCCGAGGAGGTTCCGATTGAAGTCTCGTTATATGGTTGTTTTTGTATTCATGCTAGTTTTTGTGTATGCTTTGTAAAGTTAGGTCTTGGGAAGTACATTCTGTAAATACCTTGTAAATATTGTGTATCTGGACTGGCATGTTTATGTATATATAAATAAGTTTTGAATGTTTTGTCCCATGTACGTTATCACAGCTCATTGGACCTTGTCTATTTTGTATTATTGCTTCCGCAGCCCCTTATTATTTGCTAATCTGTTCAGAGGCCTTTGGTAATCTACGGATTACTGGCCGGTTATGATGCTGAACCTACAGGGGGGGTTTAGGTCGTGACAATGATATACTGAACAAATCTTAAAATATGAACGGTTCGGATTATCAAAATTGGGCCTAAAAGTGGGCCTCATGGCCCTGCAAGTAGGAAATGCAATGAGGAGATCCTGATTCAAAACGAACACACATGTTCACATACTCTCTCTTCTCTCTTTATCTCCAAACCCTAACCTTCTCTCTCTCTTCAAACTCTTTCTCTCTTGTAGTTACCGAAGTTGCTGCTTGACCTTTCGATTGCATCGTGCTACCGGTAAACTACAGCAGTACCTCTTCCTCCTCCTTTTTCTTCAGGCCTTCAGCGGCAGCGGACGATGGAGAAACAACAACTACCTTGATTGATATGCTCTCTATCTAGACTTTTTCTCTCTAACAAGAACTTGAAAAAATGGCCAACACAACGCTTCGAAACTCTTGCGCGTTACTCTCTGATCGGAAAACTGGACCTTCCGGCGGCAAAGCTTCTTTCAAATTCATGTTCTTCGATTCCACCATCACCATTATTGTCTTCCTCTTCTTCACTCTCTCTCTTTTCATCACTCTCTTCACCAGCAACCCCCCCGATCTCAACATCATTGTTTCATTTTTGCTTTTGTTTTTAATTAATTTATTTTTTTGGTTTGTTAGGATTTCACATCTAGTTCGAATGGAGTTGAATCGGTGCGGATAACGGTTCTAGTGCTTAAATCTGATCCGTTGAAGCCACGATTGGATCAAATCAGGAAGCAAGCGGATGATCACTGATCTCTGGTTCTCGCTTATGCTTCGTATGCTTGGAAACTAAAGTTGGAGAACTCAAAGCTTGTCAGGGGTTTCGTTGATCTTTCTCAGAATTACACGGATCTGTATATATATATATATATATATGTGTGTATGTGTGTTTGTTGTCCAGTTGTATTTAGACTTATATGATTGATACATACATATATATGTATATGTATATATATATTTGTAAATGTGTGTATGTATGTATATCTTGAGTATATGTATATCTGTGAGTAAGTTTATGTATGAGACAAATCTAGAAAAAAAAATTTGATGTTGATAATGATGATTGTAACAGATAAACAGAAAAGTTGACATAGATTTTCAATAGATAGAAAAAAATTAAATAGATAGATAGAATTTAAAGAAAAAAATTGAACAAATAGATAAAAAATTGAACAAATAGATAGAATTTAGAGAAAAAAAATGAACAGATAGATAGAATTAAGGAGAAAATTTGAACAAATAGGTGTGCATACATCTTTAAGCCCAATTAAAATAACATTTTCTTTTCTTTTTTGGTATTAAAATAAGGGTTTTGGATTTTTGAAAAGATCAATGTTTTTATAATTCAGATATCGTTAATTTGATAGGACTTCCGTATATGTTATTTACGAAAAAAAAATTAAATCGATTCGATAATTGAATTTATTTTATTTTATTTTATCGTATTTGTCTTCATAACAATGGATGATCTACTTTAAAAAATATGTTAATCTTTCATTTGATAAAATGAAAAAATACACAAATCGATCTAATTTTTTTTTTATGAATAATATATATTAATTAATTTACAAAATAAATAATTTAAATTATTAAAATGAGACACATGTTGAGTCACACACGTGCCTCAAGTGATGTGAACCCTTTTTTTTTTTTGGATAGGGATTGTGATGTGAATTTGAGATAACTATAACTTAAAAATAAAGTTCTTATTAACAATGCTTTTGATTAAAAATGGAAAAAACGAGTTTGTTTTACATAAAAATTAAATAGGACAACTTTACCTTATTTATTAATTTACGACAAAACACGCTTTTTCAAAAATAAATAAATAAATAAAAAAGTGTGTCTAGAACGAATCAATATCATATGTTCCCTTCTATACACCATTGTTTGACCCTTTCAGTTTGATTTGTTTATAATAACAATTTTCCTAACATGGATAATTTAATAAACTAAAAATATAAAAGGAGACAGAGGAGACAAAAGAGAAAATAGAAAGGAGTAGGAGTAGGAGATTTTTAGGACTGAGCATAAAAATTGAAAAATTGTAAATTGGTTCGATTCAGATTAAATCACACTGTTTGTTTTGATTTTTTCAATGTATGATTCGGTCTTGATTTTTAAAATAGGTGAACCACATATTTACAGTTCGGTTCGTGATTTTATCGTTATGATTCCGATTTGGAATCGAACCGGACCGTTTGAATATATACATATATATAATTTGTTATTTATAGTACTCAAGTATATATTCATAAGTTGTTAATCTTTTACTTACAAGTTACAATTGTGTTCTTATATGAGTAGAACTAGATCTAAATAATTATTTAAAGAATTTTGTTTGTAAAATGATGATATATTACTTGATCTTATGAATACGTTATGATTATGTTGTAAATAATAACGAAGTTTATGAAAATCGTGGTTCGAAACTGAACCGAATCGCGTTTTCATGGTTCAATTTAGTTTGTTTCCAAGATTTTCACGATTCTGTTTGATTCTAAATTTTTATGGAACTGAATGTAGTGATTTGATCTTGATTTACTTCAAAACTAAATCAAATCGCATTTTCATGGTTCGGTTTAGTTTGGTTCCAAAGTTTTCATGGTTCCATTTGATTTCAAATTTTATGAAACCGAATGTAGTGATTTGATCTTGATTTACTTCAAAATCAAACCAAACCAACTATGCTCACCCCTAGAAATTTCAATTGTTCACAAACCATGCTTTTAAGAATTCACACCTCAATAAAACAATAATAAACAAATTGGACTAGAAAGTTTGTAGGCTTGTTTATAAAATACGCTTTAATTAGGTGGTATTTGAAAAGATTAAAAATTAAGAATTAAAATTTAAATGTTGAATTTTTTAAGTTAAAAACCTGTTTGATAAAAATTTAATTGCTGAACTAAAAATAAGTTGTTCTATATGACCTATACACTAGTCTAAATAGTAAGGATTGAGAGAAGAGGATATGCAAACTTGCTAAAATAAGAGAGAGGAGAACAAGAGATTTTAATCAAGTTAAGTGCATCAAGAGTGAGGATTCTAAGGTATTGGTGACAGATGAAAATATTAAGATATAGAAGAACTATTTTGAGAAGTTGTTAAATGAGAAATATGGAGGCATGTCAAAGGAGGAGGAAGTATGCAGTAATAAGGAAAATCAAGACTACAAGTTCTATCGTAGGATTAAGAACTTTGAAATGGAGATTGCACTTAAGAAGATGAATTCGAATAAGACTTTAAGACCCGATGATATCCTTATTGAAACTTGGAAATGTTTGTGTAAGAAGGGAGTTGCTTGGTTGATTAGGTTTTTTAAGATTTTGTTGACTAAGACAATGTCAGAGGAGTGAAGGAATATTATTTTAGTACCAATCTATAAGAATAAAGGAGATGTCTAAAACTGCAACAACTGTAGAGGAATCAAGTTAATGTGTCATATGATAAAAGTGTGGGAGAGAGTGATGGAACGTTGATTGCAAGATATAACAGAGGTGTCAGATAATTAATTTGGGTTTATGCATGGTAGGTCAACAATGGAAGCGATCAATCTTTTGAGAAGAGTAATAAAAAGTATAGAGAAAAGAAAAGAGACATTCATATAGTTTTTATCGATCTTGAGAAAACATATGATAGAATGCATCGGGATATAATCTGGTGAGTGTTAAAGAAGAAAGTGGTGACAAAATGTTATATTGATATGATTAGAGATATATATATGAAGGTGTGGTAACCACTATTAGATCGCCTGTTGGAGAGACAAGTGAATTTTCAATTACTGTAGGGTTACACTAAGGATCAACCTTAAGTCTTTATCTTTTTACTTTAGTTATGGATAAGTTAACGAGAAAATTCAGGATAATATGCCATAGTGTATGCTTTTTGCAAATGATATCGTGTTACTGGATGAGACTAGAGAAGAAGTTAGCACTAAGTTGGAGATTTGGAGAGAAGCACTTGAATCTAAAGGATTTAGGATAAGCAGAACTAAGACAAAGTATATGGAGTGTAATTTTAGTAACTGTAACAATAGAAGTGTAAAGATTGAGAACCAAGAACTACTTAAAAGTAAACATTTTGTTATTTATGATCGATTATCACAATGGTTGGAGAGATTGAAGTGAATGTGATCCATAGAATTAAAGCAGGATAGCATAAATGGCGAAGTGTGTCTGGAGTATTGTACGATAAACGAGTACCCACTAAACTAAAAGGAAAATTCTATAGAACGGCTATAAGACTAGCGATGTTGTATGGGTCAAAATGTTAGGCAACTAAGAAACAACATGTAGATAAGATGAGTGTTGCTGAGATGAGAATGCTAAGGTGGATGTGTGGCAAGACTAGGAAAGATAGAGTTAAGAATGAGTATGTTTGAGAATGGGTAGGAATAGTGCCGATAGAAGATAAGTTGAGAGTAAATAGATTGAGATGGTTTGGTCATATACAACGGAGACCAACAGAGACAGTAGTGAAGAGATACAATACAATGATGGTAGATTGAAGTGTTAGAGAAAGAGACAGACCTAGATTGATGTAGGCTAGTATAGTAAATAGAGATATGAATCTCCTTAATTTGACTAATAAAATGACCTTAGATAGAGTAGAGTGGAGAAGAAGGATTCATGTAGCTGACCCCATTTGATGGGACTTAAGGCTTGGGTTGGTTTGGTTTGGTATATTTCAATTTTTATATTATGATTGTAATGGTGGTGGTGGTAGTGACAATGGCGTAGTAGTGGTAGTGGTGGCAATGTCGACAACAGCGGCGACTACGGTAGTAATGGTAGTGGTAATAAAATGATGGTAGTGCTTATAACAACAACGACAATGGTGATGAAAATGGTAGTAGTAACGGTGGTGGTAATGGTAATGGTAGCAGTGGTGGTAGTAGTGGTGATGGTAATGGTGGCAGTAACATGATGGTGGTGGTGGTAGTAATAGCAGTGGTGGTGATGGCGACAACGGTGGCATGGTGATGGTGGTAGTGGTAGCAGTAACGGTAGCGATGATGGTGGTGGTGGTGGAGGTGGAGGTGGTGGGTGTATTGAGTTTGTAATAATGTATATTGATACTTAAATTTAATCAGAATTAAATAAGTTTCATATGATTTAAAATTTTCTTAAATTTTAGGTTACATTTTAAGAGGTAATTAAATTTTTAATAATTATGATTATCAAACGAGCTTAATTAATTTTCACTTAATACAAAATTTCCAAACTCTTTTGGACCTGGTTGCTCTAATTCAAGTGAGAATGGGAGAAGTGGTCCTTTCAGAGGGAATCATGCAAAAGGAAGGGATTTGGCGGGGTAGCTGCCTCGTGGATGGATAAAAATCAATGTAGATGGTGCGGTCACCGACTCCTATGGCTATGTATAGGTGTGTAAATTGGGCCCGGCCCAGCCCACCCAGGCCTAAGCTCAAGCTGGCCATGTTGGATCGCTCAGGGTCCTACCAAAATTCGGGTTAGGCCACAAGCTAAATTAGGCTCAAGCTCAGGCCTACAGGTATTCAGACCTAGGCCTGGGCTCGGACTTGCGTCAGGCCTGGGTGAGACTAAACATTTTTTTTTTTTTTTTTTTTTTCTATCAGAAGTTTATTCTTTTCCACTAAAAATGACACTGGACCTTGGGCGGGTCGAGCCTTAGGCCAGGCCTCAGGCAAGCCAATGGGTCGGGACAGGCTTCAAAATGATGGCCTAGGCCCAAGGTCTTGGGCTAGGCTTGGGCATAAGCGAGCTGGGCTCGAGCTTGGGCATAAGCCGGCCAGGCCCACCTCGAGCCGCAGGCAGGCTTCAGGCCGTCCATAGGTCGTAGGCCATTTTTACACCCCTAGCTATGTAGCAATTGGATGTTTAATCCAGTCATATGAAGGTCATTAGCAGGTGGGTTTTCAGCACTGTATCGGGACTGCTCATTGCCTTCATGTAGAACTTCAGGCCATATGTGGTAGGGGCTACGACTTTGTGCTGCTGGAATCGGATTCTCTCAAGAATGTGCAACTGATAATTGATTTTGATGAATATAATCCGAAAGCCGTATTAGGACGGCAAATCAAGGAGTTGGCTGCTAAAAATTGGTGCTATGAGATTGGTTTTGTGCCTCGAGAGGTGAATGAATGAGCGTGCTGACAACCTGGCGAAAGCGGCTTTAGATGTTCGGTCTAGCCACCAAATCTTGCGAGATGCGCGGTTGAATTTAGGAGAAAGTATTAGAAATGGTTTGGGAAAAACAAGCTTTTCCTAAACTTTAGTCTATTTTTAAAGTGGGACTCGTGAGCCAAAGTTGGCGGGTCTATGTGGCAACGTGTTCTTTGCCATGTGACGATTCACGTCGTATATTTGGCTGCTCAAAACCATTATTGGGTAAATGAGATATTGATGCTAAAGTAAGCTCCATGAAAATGGTGTATTGGTTAGTTTTCCACAAGGGATAAAGAAAAGCTTGTACTACATTGCTTGGATGGGCAAACATGTTATGGGTTTATAAGCCTTGAGTTTGCATCTTGGAGAAGACCCTAAGGGGCACCCAAGTTTTGTGGAGGGGGGGTTATGGATAAAGTGGGCCTTAACCCATTGGACCCAAAAACAACCATGCGCACGCTGCCACCTAGATGGGGCGCGAGTGTAAGGTTGGGTTGGGCTTGTATTGTCCAGTCCAATGCTTATCTTTTTAGGCCAAAAACTTTTGAATTTTATTTATTTATATTTTTTAATTAAATTCCTACCGTTTGGAATTTAAATTTCCATTTGAAATTCAAAATAAATTTCGTTTTGACCCCAAAACAACCACACGCATTCGCCACCGCCTGCCAGTCCGAACCGGATCAGGCGCGGGTGTAAAGTTGGGTTGGGCTTGTGTTGTCCAGTCCAATATTTATCTTTTTGGGCCAAAAGCTTTTGAATTTTATTTGTTTATATTTTTTAATTAAATTCCCACGGTTTGGAATTTAAATTTATGTTTGAAATTCAAAATAAATTTCATTTTGATCCCAAACACAACCACACGCGTGCATCGCTACTAGCTAGTCTGAACTCGACCATGCGCGAGTGTAAAGTTGGGTTGGGCTTGTGTTGTCCATTCCAATGCTTATCTTTTTGGGCCAAAACCTTTTGAATTTTATTTGTTTATTTCTTTTATTTAAATTCCTACCATTTGGAGTTTAAATTTCTGTTTCAAATTCAAAATAAATTCCTTTTTGACCCCAACATTTCTGAACGTTGGCAGTTTGGTCCAACCCACCTTTCTAGCTTTTCCCTTCAACTCAAACAGGTCCATGCCTATTCAATTCTGTCCCAAACAGCCACCATTTCTTCTATAAATAGGTAGCCCTCCATTTGTTCTATTCATTTAATTTTCGTTCTTCTTCTTCTTGCATTTTTTTGCATTTGCTTCTGTGAGAGAGAAGTATATACATAGAGTGTGTTCACTAAATAATTAGTGTGTAGTGCTTCTACTAATTGTTGTCAATCATTTTATCATGGGAGATAAGACGTCCATATTCTGATAGCACCGTGGAGAGGATAAATCTATCTTAAGGAAACAGTATCAAACGCTAGACTTGATTATTTTTCCGAAAAAATAATTATGTAAGTATTTTTCTTATTTTCTAGTTTCATGTTATTTAATTTTTTGTTTTCCAGATTCTGTTTTGTTTCTATAAGAAAAAAGAATCTGTTTTTCCATAGTTTAATTTTATATATTCTAATTCAATGTTCAGTACTCAAACAAAATCTCTTCTTTCTTAAACTATTCTTCAAATACAATGAATATTGTCTAACATAGAGGTTATGGAAAGAAATGCAATTGTGTGAGCTGCTAATTCGGCAATAACGTAGTTTGTTTTCTTAGGCTTCGGCCTCCATTGTACCTGGAAAAAAAAAATGTGCTAAATCAACTTATCAAACACTCCTTTAGATTATTGCTTAAACTCAAGTGTCTTTACAAAACACATTTTTAATGATAAAATGTGAATATGAACCACGTTAATATCATAAAATTAGAAATTTATGTTGAGGGAAAAAAATATACAGTTGAAAGGGACGTGTGCCTAGTTTTGTTGACAATTGACCCCAAAATGGACAATTTTCCCCCTTATACCTAAAATTTAACATTTTAAAACTAAGTTGTCATTCAAATGTTAAGTTAATCCATTAATCCATAATTAACTTGCTCTACTGAGCTCCATTTTGAGACTCTTTTCTTTTTCTTTTTTTTTTTTTTCAGTAAGTGGGGTTTTGAGCCTTTTTTTTTTTTTTTTTTCCAATAAGTTTGCATGCACGAGGGAACGTGCATGCCTAGTATGGATCATTTTGCCCCCATACCTAAAATTTTACATTTTTCGAGCTAAGTAGTCATGCAAATCTCAACCTATTCCATAACAGCTCTTTTGTGTTTTCCCGCAAGTATGTATACATGAAAGGAATGTGTCTGGTGGTGGCAATGCAGGCATCAATGACAACGGATAACGATGATGGTGTGGTGATGGTTGCAGTGGCTCTAGGGTGCAGTGGCAGTTGTGGTGATGGTTGTAGTGGCTTTAGGGCACAGTGGCAACAGTTGAGTTGTGTAGTCGTAGAAGTGGAACCAGTAATAATGATATCGAAGTGGCTGTGGCAGTACTATGGTGGCTAAATTGTGGTACTAGAGTCACAAGGGGGGAGTGGTTTTTTAGAAGAAAAATGATCCGTTGCTCAAAAACAGTGGTTCGAACTTGGCTCGAATATACAAAAACGACGTCATTTTGTATTTTTTTTTTTTCCTTTTCATTTGTGAATACAGAGGGAAGAGACGAGGGGAGAGAGAGAGAGAAGAGAGAAGAGAAGAGGAAGAGCTCTGAGAGAAGATGATGAGCTCTGCGACTCCGTCTCTTCCAGATCTACTGGAAGATGATGAAGATCCAGTCTCAGGCTCAGGCTATGAAGCAGATGATGAATTTTCGAGAACAAAGGGAGAAGGGGGGAAAAAAAAAATTTGTTGAAGAAGATGATGATTTTTTTTTTTTGTTGATGATGATGAAGATGAAGATCTAGAGATGATGATGATGTTGATCTGGATCTGAAGATGTTGATTTCAAACTCTGATTTAAAAAATATATATATATATATTTGTTGATGATGATAATGATGGTTGTTGATGTTGATGAAACCTAGCTTCTTCTTCTTCATCTTCAGAAAAACACGAAGAAAAAAAAAAAAAAAACTAAAACTAAAATGACGTCGTTTTGGTGTCGAGCCATTCGAGCTATGCCTTTTTCGAGCTACCAATCGGAGTTGTTTTTGGAATAGTGGTGGTGGTGACAATAAGAATGGTATTGGTGGTAATGATTGTCCCAACAGTAGTAGGCTAGTAAGAAAAATATTGGGTATTGTTAGTTTGGTTTTGAGAGCAATTTTTTAAAATTGTTTTGAGAATAGAGTATAAATTTTTTTTTAATTTGTTCGATTTTGTATTTTGAAAGTAATTTTGGAGTTTGGGAGTTTGAAATGATTTGATATTTTATTGTAATTTAGTAGATGTGTGCGAGAGAAAAAGTGATTGATTGATATGTAAGAGAGTGATTTTAGAAATTGTTTTGGAAAAATTACCAACCAAACAAGTTTTTTTTAAAAAAATTCTCAAAATCATTCTACAAATCCAAACCAAACATACCCATTATTTTCCACCTCTAATAAATAAAAATAAAGTAAAATAAAATAAGTACCAAATCCAATCATTTTCTAGACTACAAAACAGTCCGTGTTGACAATTATTTTTCATTATACAACAAAAAAAAAAAAAAAATTCCAAAAACTGTTTTCACCCAAACAAAATCTCCATAATGTTTTAGTAAAAATTCTGTTTGTTTATCCTTTCCATGGATGTCCTTTCATCACCATTGCTTTCATAGCTCAAAATGGCACCCTCTCCAACAGCAGCAGATGATACACGCGTAAGTTGGGCTTGGACTTGAGTAGTTGTGTATGAGAAGTATGACATAAGCAAGTAAAATTCCTTTCTCTCACAACAAACAGTAACGATAAAACAAACACGGGATAAGAATCAGATTGACTCTACTATTGGCCATCATCCAACGGATCTCTATGGTTAGAGGCCCGAGAGCTTAAATCCTTTTCACCTTGCCTAGTCTCCTCGGATTCTGACATTTTGGGAAGAGAATCTTCAAGTGCCTCAAGGAAAGACAGAACAGTGAACTTGTCTGCAAAAAAAGAAGAGATAACTATTGACCGTGAAAATAGTGTATGTAATACATATCAACCACTAAACTAAATACAGTCTCAGCTACTCTGAGCTAAACCAAATCTGTTAATTGATCATTCAGTTATGGCTATAGATTTTAAACCAACATTTTCTCCGCAATGTACAACTTTATGGAGCTGAGACTGATTCAACAACTCAAACTAATAAAGCCAACAAAGCCTCACTTTACTTATCAAATTCCTTTTCCTTTTGAGATAAAAAAAATTAAAATCATTTTCTCCACAGTTTGCAAACTCTGGACCTAAAAGAGCTCTTATAACACTAAAAGCGATATAATCAGCAGATAAAAATAATTTGTCCTGAAATTAATCACAAACAAATTAAAGTCACCAAATTAATAATTTATCCAGTCATCGGGAGGTTGAAACTTTTGTTGGCTTACATTTACTTGGGTCAATTCCAAATTGAGTGAGATCTATCTGTCCAGTTCGAAGCACCTAAACAAAGAAGAAATCATAAGGCTCATAAAATTGGCGAATATTATACAAAAATATAAATTCATAATAGAAAGACGGGTGGTTGTTGTTGGTTGGGGGGGAACAATTTCTCACATAAGTAAATGAATCTATTTGTTGGCGGAAAGGAGGGCTCTGCAGTAAATCCATTAACTCCTCTGGAGTCCATTGGCCCTGCAATATCGCAACAATCTTCAGAAAAAAAAAAAAGCATTAACAAAAAATTTAATGAATCAACAGAACTCAAAAAAGACTTACCTCAGGTAAATATGATGTCAGCTGCTCTTCCATTGGAAGAGTCTCTAGTAAAGGGAATATCAAATCAGGCCTCAAAATATCCCCCAATCCAAAGCCTAAAGACCAGTGCAAAAGAGGAGAATCATATTATGGAAAAAATTAGTCAATGCACAGGAGATATTAGTATGAGACCCCATATATCTTCTCATTCAATAGGGTCATAAATCTTACAGAACAATTAAATGACTCTTTTTACATGTCACAATTGAGAGATCTCCTAGGAAATAATTAACCTGAAGACATTCTTTAGTTAACTATCCAAGGAGAGGATCTGTAGACTGTCATACGTGGATCATGATAATGGTGTCAATTGCAGGCATATGTCTAAGCATTAGATTCATCCAACTCCCGACTCCCTCGACACCAAAACCCAGCTAAATATTTGTATCTCTTAATGTATAGATCACAAGCACTTTACTACTTTGAAGCAACTTTTTTTTTTTTGCTGTGATAAATATAATCCTTCTTTCCAAAGTAATAATGAAATGGCTAAATTACAAATATACACCCCCTAAGGTATCGAACAAATACAATTGACTCCTTCAGGTTCTAGAAAATATATCCCGCCTTCTAAGATTTTAAATTGTGTAATAAATACCCCTTCCCTTAGTAAACTGTTAGGTCAACTAACAGATTAGATGATGTTAACAGCTCTACTTATTAAAATACCTATTTTACCCTCACGATTTTTTCTTCTCCTCTATCAAAATACCCTTCTTCTTCTATATATATACGCATACAGTCAAACTACTGCTATTGTATTGCAAAATATAGAAAAAAAGATGAGAGAAGAGTTTCAATGGATTAAACTAGTCTTGTAACAAGTCGATATGGTTAAACAAGCCTCAGTTTGAAGAAAATTCGTAGGTTGGTGGAAGAGTTCTACTGTTGTGGCTCAAGTATAACCTACTGGTGTAATAAAGATTTTGCTTAACATGCATGTCATTTACAATAGATAACATGCCAATTCAAGAATAGATGCTCATTTCTTACATGCTTAAGGTTTGGTATCTGAAGTTCAGGCCTTTGGCATTTGAAATATTTAGAGTTGTCTGATACAGAAGTTGGAAGAAATGGCTTCCATCATCACTCTCTCCTGTCTGAAACCAACGACAGGTGTTGATAATGATGGTGGGAGGTTGTTGGGCTGCATGGCCATGGATGATGGGAGGGGTGAAAGTCGGGGTGGGTGAGGGTGGGTGGGTCGGGGTGCACTGTATTATCAGACCTCAAAACCAGACATCAAATCCAAGGAATCAGTATCTAGGCTTGACTCAGTTTCATATGTTTTTTCCTCTTTGATCCAAATGCACCATAACTGCAATCAATTAACCAAGGGGTTGTAGCCTGTGTGGTAAGTCCTTTGGCCACCAAGTCTCTTCTAAGGGGAGGTCTTGGGTTCCAGCTTAGGAGTGGAATGTGAGGCAACACTTAAGTGTTTGCAAGGAGTGGGTGTGAGTTCAACTCCCCCTAGGTACTAATTTAACAACAAACCACTGAATGATCAAAACGAACAAAGCAATCAATATGCATATGCCCACAAAGTGGTTAAGACAATGCGAGTCAGATTGGTTTTCTTGGAGTGCTTTAGTCGCAGGTTATGCTAGGCAAGTGTATGTAAATGAGGCAAAAGGAGAGGTTTGGTAGAGAGGAAGCAGAAACAAGGTAATTTTGTTTGGTATGAGAGGGTACTAGGTAATTTCTCTTTTTCTGTTATCCCTTAAGAGACAAACTCTGACAAGAGGGTATCTATATTTTTTCAAACCAAATGAGCATATTAGTATTTTTGGTAAACTTCAAGGGTTGGTAGATGTTATGATTAGGAGGAGAGTTAGTATAGCTTGCGTACAAGAAACTAAGTGAACGGGCGAGAAAGCTAAGGAAATTGAGGATACCGGTTTTAAACTGTATTATAGTGGTAAGGATAGACGCAGGAATGGGGTAGGAATCATAATTGCCAAAGGTCTTGTGGAGAATGTAGTGGCGGTCATTAGGAAAGGGGATAGCATTTTGTTAGTTAAATAGTTATTAGAGGGAATATAGTAAACGTTATTAATGCATACGCCCTACAAGTAGGATTAGATTATCAGACTAAGAGAGATTTTTGAAAGCAAATGGATGAGATCTTACAAGAGATACTCGTAGGAGAGAACCTGGTTATAGGTGGAGATTTTAATGGTCATGTAGGCATAGATAAACTAGGCTATGAAAAGGTGCACTGTGGATACGGTTTTGGTGACAGAAATGGGGCTGGAGAGAGTATCTTAGATTTTGCGTTGGCTTCTGACCTGGTGGTGGCCAATACTATGTATAAGAAGAGAGATGAGCATTTGATAACCTTTAAGAGTGGGTCAGTTAAGAGCCAAATAAATTATTTCTTAGTGAGAAAAGTGGACCATCTAAAATGCAATGATTGTAAGGTGATTCCTGAAGAGAGCTTGACCTCTCAACATAGGATTTTGGTATCAAATTTATGTTTTAAAGGATGGGACTTAAAAGGGGCTAAAAGGGTAGGTGTCGTAGGAAGAGATGGTGAGACCTAAAAAGGGTTAAACTAGAAATATTTAAGAATAGAATGGATAAGAAAGGTACTTGGGACTTGAAAAATGATGCTAACACTATGTGGAACTCGATGGCCAATTGTATGAAGAGAATCTCAAGGGAAGTGCTTGGAGAGTTGAAAGGAACGGGACCCAGCTCTAAGAAAACTTGGTAGTGGAGGGAAGAGGTTCAAGCAGTAGTTAAGGCAAAAAAAGAGTGCTTTAAAAAGTGACAGAATGATAGAACTGAGGAAAACCTTAAGAGCTATAAATTGGCTAATAAGGAGGTCAAGAAAGTAGTGAGAGAGGCTAAGTTGAAAGCTTATGATGACCTATACACTAGACTAAATAGTAAGGAGGGAGAGAAGAGGGTATACAAACTTATTAAAATACGGGAGAGAAAAACAAAAGATTTTAATCAAGTTAAGTGCATCAAGAGTGAGGATTCTAAAGTATTGGTGAAGGATGAAGAGATTAAGGAAAGATGGAAAAACTATTTTGAGAAACTATTAAATGAGAAACATGGAGGTACGACAATAGGGAAAGAAATAGCTAGTAATACAAGAAAGCAAGACTATAGGTTCTATCGCAGGATTAGGAACTTTGAAGTGGAGATTGCACTTAAGAAGATGAAATCAAATAAGGCTTTGGGACCCGATGATATCCCTATTGAAGCTCGGAAGTGTTTGGATAAAAAAGAGGTTGCTTGGTTGACTAGGTTGTTCAGCAAAATTTTGTTGACTAGAAACATGTCAGATAAGTGGAGGAAGAGTATTTTAGTGCCAATCTATAAGAACAAAGAAGATGTCTAGAATTGCCACAACTATAGAGGAATCAAGTTAATGTGTCATATAATGAAAGTGTGGGAAAAGATGATGGAATGCCGATTGCGAGATATAACAGAGGTGTCAGAGAATCAATTTGGATTTATGCCTGGCAGGTCAACAATGAAAGCGATTTATCTTTTGAGGAGAGTAATAGAAAAGTATAGAGAAAATAAAAAAGACATTCATATAGTGTTTATCGACCTTGAGAAAGCATATATGATAAAGTGCCCCAGGATATAATATGATGGATGTTAAAAAAGAAAAAGATGACAAAAAGTTACATTGATGTGATTAGGGGCATGTATGAAGGGGTGGTGACTATTATTAGATCGCCTGCTGGAGAAACAAATGAATTTCCTATCACTGTAGGATTACACCAAGAATCTACCTTGACCCCTTATCTTTTTGCTTTAGTTATGGATGAGTTGACGAGAAATATTCAGGATGACGTACCATGGTGTATACTTTTTGTAGACGATATCGTGCTAATGAATGAGACTAGAGAAGGAGTTAACACAAAGTTGGAGATTTGGAGAAAAGTTCTTGAATCTAAGGGATTCCGGATAAACAGAATTAAGACAGAGTACATGGAGTGTAAATTTAGTAACAGTAACAATGAAAGCAGAGGAGAAGTGAAAATTGAGAGCCAAGAACTGCCTAAAAGTGAACATTTTTGTTATTTAGGGTCAATTATCACAACAACGGAGGAGATTGATGCGAATGTGACCCATAGGATTAAGGCGGGATGGTGTAAGTGGAGAAGTGCATCTGGGGTACTGTGCGATAAACGAATATCCACTAGATTAAAAGGTAAGTTCTATAGAACAGCTATTAGACTAGCGATGTTGTATGGGACGGAATGTTGGGCAACCAAGAAACATATAGATAAGATGAGTGTGACTAAGATGAGGACGCTAAGATGGATGTGTGACAAGACTAGACAAGATAGAATTAGGAATGAGTGTATTCAGGAATGGATAGGAGTAGCACCGATAGAAGATAAGTTGAGAGAGAATCAATTGAGATGGTTTAGTCATATTCAACGGAGACCAACAGAGGCAGTAATGAAGAGATACGATACTGTAACGGTAGATGAAAGTGTTAGGGAACGGGATAGACCTAGATTAACATTGGCTAGCATTGTAAATAGAGATTTGGATCTACTTAATTTAACTAACGAAATAGCCTTTGATAGAGCCGCGTGGAGAAGAAAGCTTCATGTAGCCGACCCCATTTGATGGGACTTAAGGCATGGTTTGGTTTGGTTTCAAGGGTAGTATTTGTGATTTACCCTAATAAAATTTAATTATTCAAAAAGGTATTATAAGAATAACACCCAAGTACAAAGTGGATGAAGATGAAACAAATGATCTCTACGCACCTCCACAAGTGTCAAACAGCACTTTGAAATCCAAAAATTGGTCAAGACGAGAAAGGTTAGCAACACCCAACTCCCAACTATATAAAAAGCTTATAACTGTAATTTTGAACCTATACAAAGAAACCTCTCTACCATCAAATGAGCTCTGAATCATTTCTCCCTAAATGATTCACACAATGTGTAGTGGAATCAAACTCCACACCTTTCACCTCTTCCCCCACCCTAGCCCCACGCCAACAATGCCAACAGATCCTCCATTCCAAAAGGGAACACCCACCCCAATCAAACCATGAAGAATCAATGACCAAAGTTACTTAACGACTTGATAATGAATTAAAAGACGGTTCACCAGTTCACAAAAAAATTAATATATCATAAACCAAAACTACGAGATATGCTTTCCAAGTGCATCACCAATTAAACTTGGACGCATACCCATAATCTCACCAAGTGTCTTCCATGTTCAGCATAGATACTTCTTACATTCTAAAGTGAGGGTAGGATAAAAGAAATGGGTTGACTGATAGACACCATTGTTGTGCAATTGGTCACTTTTCAATACTCTGCACTCTGCTTCGTCAATGTTTGCTAGGAAAAAAAAAGGTTTGAATGGTTTTGTAATGTGTAACAGAAATTTTCTTAGTATTAAAAAACGAAGGTAGAATATTTTAAAATATAAAAGGGAGAGTCTCTTTCTGATGATATCTAGAGGCTTAAATCATCAGAGTGTAGTCTCAGAGCCAAAAACAGCATCTTGTGGATACAATTTTGTAGGGTGGGACGAACCCTGCATAGTTATTTGGGTCCTCAGTTGAAATTGCTAATTTCCACATAATTAACAAAATACAATACATCTATTTCCATGGTAACATTTACAACAATTTTCCACATCACTAAAAGTTTGACTAGCATCCTCAATTTCCAGGTTAAAACAGAGCAATGAAACACTATAATCATGTAAACTATTACCTGCATCTGGATCTTCAACTTCACCTGCATGTCAATAACCAGGAATCAACAGTTGGCCGAAGGCCCAAGCAATCAAAAGAAAAAGAACTTAGAAAAAAGATTTTCCTTAAAGGGAGAACTAAATTGTACCAGCAGCAGGCCCAATGTTACTCAGTATTCTCTGTAGATCTGCCAATTTCACAGGTCCCGAAGAGGTGACATCACTAGTTACGTCTGCACCAATGCTTGGGCCAACCAAATTCCCAGCCCTATAAAAGAAAATTCAGAACAACATAAATTTGAGAGTTTACGTCAAAACATAGACCAGAAGATCATAAATCATGTCATGGGAAAATAATGCAAAATGAAAAAGATGAAAGTTAGGCTTGTAACAGAATAGTGTCCCAACATCAGGATATCCATATTACAACATTTATTCTACACTCCAATTTTACAATATCTTAGAACTCTTCACATAAATCAACATACTTGATATGTCATGATCACAATATGATTATACCTCTTGAGAGAATTATCCAACTTGTGACAGAATTTAGTGTTCGTATCTTCCTCTAAGCCATAACCCAATGGAGCACTATCTCCAACTAGCGTCTCTCTCTCAAAATCAGCCGGAAATAGGACACCTTCCTTACTAGTACCTCTATATTCCTCCATTACATCATCTACAAACAAAACCACATTGAAAATCTGTTGTCCCTCAACAAAGTCCATGAGACAAAAACTGTTTTCAGTTACCCAGAAAGCACTTTTGTCAAAATTTTATACAACGATATGACAAGATTGATCAGTTTAAAATCATCAACCTTCAAAAAATAATTCTTTTTAGGTATTAAACAAATAAACAAAGCATTTGTGCAGGAGTTCACAATACCTCTCTGCAAAAATACAGAAAAAAAAATACTAAATCCCTCCTAATCACATCCAAACAATCTTAAAAGACAGCCACAGTGAAGTCGGCAGGGCTTAGAGCCTTATCCCTATCACAATAAAAATTGCCAATCTAATCTCCTCTGCATCAAACGGTCTTTCCAACCAGCTAGACTTCTGCCCTCAATTGAAGACCAGTCCAAACCTTCAATCCCTAGCCTATCGATCCCATTCAAAGTATAAAACCTAGAATAAAAAGTAATAATTTCATCTATTGTATGATCTTCATTTTCCACCCTCCTAGAAGCCTTTCCCAACCTCTTAATAAACTTCTTCCTTTCCCCTTTCGCCACCCTATGAAATAACTTGGTATTATTATCCCCTCTTTTAACCTCATAATTTTAGCTTTTCGACCTTGTGAAATTTGCACCCTAAACACCACTTCCTCCAATTTGATCATTAAATCCTGCCTTTCTACTGTAACATATTCATCAAGAGCTCTCCCAGTTTCTAAATTCTCTAGCTCCTCGATTCTATTCAAGACCTCATTTCTCATCGTCCATAAATCCCCAAAAATTTCTTTACTCCAAACCTTTAACTTAACTTTCACTATTTTAAGTTTCTTCATGAATTTAAAACCCTCTCATCCCCAAATCCTATAATTATGAATTACTAACACTCCTTAAAACAATCTTTAAAAGATTTTTTTTATTTTTTGATAAATAAATCTTTAAAAGATTGATGTTCCAACCACATATTCTCAAATCTAAAAGGAGAAAGACCCCGCTTGAAAGGACAACTTTCCAAGATCATAGGATAGTGATCCAATGTTGATCTAGGAATGACCTCTGGTCTTACATTTGGAAAACGTTCCTTACACTAAAAAAAAAAATTTGAAACTTGTCTAATCTATTACACATGAAATTATATGAGGGTTGGACCATGTGAATCGAGCATTAACCAAAGATGGATATCAAATCACTATCCCTAATTAACTCATCACGATCCCTCATACTTCGGGTGACCCTTGTGGATTTTCAAGACCAACCTGATACATTAGAATCACCCCCTACACTGTTGAGTTAGAACACAACGACTATACAAAAGTGAATCTTTATTTAGATACAAAGATACACTCAAGTATACAAGAAGACTCTCAAGGACACCTCACTTTTGGAATCACTCACACTCAAGTACTTGACTCCACTCTTTGTTGTTGTATCTTGTCCCTTCCAAATGAGGTCACTTCCCTTTATATAGTCATCCACCTCCTCAATGGATGGCTAAGATCATTTTGATCCAAGGTCTATTATTAACCCTCTAGAATATTCTAGCATATACTCATACTTTCCAATATTCTAGAACTCTCTAAACTATTCTAGTATATAATAGTACTTTCTATACTTCTAAAAAATTCTAGAACCTTCCGGAACCTTCTAGATTTCTACAAACTTCTGTAACGTTCCGGAATCTTCTACAATGTTCTAGAATCTTCCGGATTTCTTTAGATCTTTCTGGAATCTTCTAGATTATTCAACATATGTACTTAATAGCCTAGATGATTCTAGAAAAGTCAATGATGACTCTTAACATACACCACTTAGGAGAGCACAAACAAACCATAAGGACAACTAAATTCTCCCACAAATAATTCTTAATGTAGGGATTTTAGGGCCTAAAACTCACGTTGACCACCACTCATTATTATCCTCAGTCATAAATCTAGCAGAGAGTGAAAACTCCCCTAAAAACGACTCCATATCAACAACCACCCTACATTCCAAATAATTTAAATCCCCCCGAAGTTCTACATGAAGGTAAATCCACCCACCAACTCCACCTTTTCCTCACCCTAGTCATCTTCCTTGGTGCTATTGAAGGTTTTCCACACTAGTCGAATTTGTCTCTTCATGATGGTAGAGAGATAATAGCCCTAGAGAGAGAGTTCCATCACTAAAGTTCTATTAGAAATGTTTTCTAATTACATTGATGTATTTTTTAACTTTAGATATTTCTGGGTTTCAAGGTTCAAATATTGGCTTTACGTTGTTATTATGGTAGGGATAATTTTATAAGGTAAAATACTTGTTATTGGGGTTTCACACAGCCTATAAATTGGCATCTTAAAGGAAATACAGACACTTGCAAATGGGTTAACAATAGTGTAGATTTGGAAAACTCTCTTTTTCTCACCTAAATTTTTCTCTCCTAAATTTTTCTCTCTCGACTCTCCTTGTCTCTTCTTTTTCTTTTATGTTCTCCCCTATTTCTTATCTTCTTTCTCTCTTGAATATGCTCTATTTACTACTCCCTTAGTCTTGGAAATATTCAGTGTGTTTGGTTTCAGTTTTCTGAAAAATGAGTTTTTTGTTTTTCATTTTTTTTGTTTTTAATAAATATTTTTAAAAATTTAAGCACTTTTTTTACTTTTTTTAGATGCACCTTACTTAGATGTATCTAGAAAGTAAAATATTTGTGAAAAAACATTTCAAAAAATTAATAAATACACAAAAATACGAAAAATATACTAAATTTTCATTTTTTTTTATTTTTTTTATTTTTGTATTTTTGGTATTTAGTGAATTTTTTAAAGATTTTTTTTACGAAAATTATACTTTTAAGTATATTTATGTTAGGTGTGTCTAAAAATTTAAAAAAATTGCTTAAAATATTAAAAAAATTCAGTAAAAACAAAAAAATAAAGAAAACAAGAAAGTAGAATTTTCTAAAAAGTGTTTTTAGAAAACCCAAACCAAGCAAAGTGATTCTATTTTTGTCTTAAATCCCTCTCATTCCTTCTTTTCTATTTCCTTATATCCATCCTCTAAAACCATGTACCAAATTGTAAAGTATGGTTCGCTTATTTTAAAAATTAGGACCAAACCATGTATTGAAAAAACCAAACCAAATAGTGCAATTTGGTTTGGATCGGACCAGTTTGCAAGTTTTTCAATTTTTTTTGGCTCAGCCCTATATATGATTAAGTTACTCAATCAACTTTGGAAGTCGCAGCTTCAAATTCAAAATCAATACTCATCGAATCACAAACGATCCAGAAGTGGACTTTGATTTGTCAATCACGTTGATTTATGTGAAGCTGTATGCCAAAATGACTTTGATACATTCGACAAAGCTTCAAATTAGGGTTCAATGCAGCCCAAACGAGATCTCGACCTCACAGTGTTCCAGCTAGGGTTCACAACCTTCAGCAACTATCACAAAGGCTTCTCAAACCAGAATGAAGGCTCACTTCAACACACAATTTTGCCAAACTAGGGTTACGATTCTTAGGTTTGTGAATTCCTCACAATTCATACACTCCATTCATGGAACAGGAACAAGAACAAAATCTCAGCTCTAATACAAAAATGATGGAATCGAAGTCCAAAGAGACAAAACTGTAGAGAGAGAAACTCTAGAGAATTCTAGAGTGAGAGAAACTCTAAAGCAATCTTAGATATATTCAATTTCAAATAATTCAAAAGTTGATTACGAGAGCCATAACACCTATTTATAAACATAGGCACCTCCACTAACACACTCACATGCTTGGCACAAGGGCTGCATAAGGATCTTATTAACCCGATCTATCCGACTGAACCATGAGATATGTGGACGGTTTCGAACATGATTGTGGTCAGCTGCAGTTTGAAGAACTCAATCCGTTCAGGTTTTGGCTCGGGTAGCCGGTGTAGTGACATTGAAACCAATCTAACCTACCCGACCTGACCAAATTATATTAATAAATAAATCTCATCCTTCCACATGTGGTGCCTGTGTATCATCCCTATCCCTCACTCACGAACAACCCCCTCTCATTCATTCACATGTTTTGAGATTTTCCATCCCTCTCTTCTGATTTTCTTTCTTCCTCATCTTTCACTGTTTTTTTGTTTTGTTTCTCATTGTCAGATTTCTCTCTCCCTGTCTAATCAACGGTGACGTCTCTGCAACTCCGTCTCACCGATCTCCCCTCATGGTGTCGCCAATATTCTAGCCAAACTTGTGACCGTCGGGGACTCTTCACCATCACTGAACACAAAGAAGGGATAATGTGAATAGTTTGCAAGGAAAAACACAATCTTTAACTATTTGTGTAGAAGGCACAACACCATTTTGGTAGATATCTCGCAAATTTGTAACTATTTGGTTGAATATTCTCAAATCTGTGTTTCATCTCTCCCAGATCTGTAAACATTTTGGTACGATCTCTCAAATCTATAACTATTTGGTTGATCTCTCTCAGATTGTAAATATATTGGTAAGATCTCTCAAATCTATAACTACTCTGATATATATTTTTAGTACATATGTCAAATTCTTGCTTTATATATGTATTGCATTCTTTCACTGCACCAAGTTTGTCTTGGTCTATTTCGAAAAGGTTATCAGTCCAGAATGGCCGAGGAGACTTCCAACCTGAGATGTTCAGTTTGGTAGATGATGGGCCAATGGTAAACCCAACCCAACCCACAAACACCCCTATTTGGCACACCCCACTTACATCATTGTAGGTGTACTATACTGGACAACCAAGTGGGAAGTCAAGGGTTCAAGCCAGCATGCTTAGTTCCTAATTCTATTCATACACAGAGGTTATCCACATTAACGATTAAGTCATAATCTTCATCACCAATTTTACCTTAAAGAATAAAAAGTTAATTTTTCATACACAAAAAAGAGCGCAGCCCATGTGGTGCATTGAGTACTACCTTGATGAGATATCATCCTCAACCATGTCTTCAGAATTCTGTAACGGAACAGAAGCATCAGGCTCTTCCTCACCAAGGAACTCTACAAAAAAAAAGGAAAATATATATATATATCAGTTCCAAGTTAGTGGGAAAATGTCTCACAATTAAACCTGATTGAGGTCTTAAGATTTGACTATCCCAGACACTAAAAGCAAAATAATACCTGAAAATTTAAGCAAATTAAGTGTCCATGAATCTAGGCATACTAAGAGTAAAAGTTTAACCTAAACCAGATCCATTAAAATGAAACACTTAAATTTTTAAATCAACCAGATAGGATGCAAGTGGTTTAAAAGTATATGTTGATTTTAAGATAACATTGAGATGAAGGAGGGCTCAAAGGGATTGCTTATGTGCAAATATGACAAATAATTAGAGGTGCCAACTCGTCACCTTCAAGAGGCAAATTGATCATCTCCAAGAAAACTATGATTTTATGGTTCAAGAAAGTTGAATTTGAATTGTAATTAATAGCATCTTCACAACGTTAGAAAACGAAAATTGGCATACAAAATTCTTGCTCTTTTTTTTTATTTTTTAATTTTTTTTTGGGTCGAGTAAGATTCATTGTCATATTTTATTATTCATAATGTAACCAACTACAGTTTGTGATGCTGCATTTTAGGTAGGATGGGAATAGTGGTTCTGGAAAAGGATGCAGACGTGGTTTAGGTAATTTCATCATTATCGTCAAGTCAAAATAAAATTCAAAGGGTCTAGAGCACGAGGTAATTTAGGTATACTAAAAATCTATCAGGCATGAGACACCAATTGAGGTGTTGCCTTTTAATAATAGCATAGATGTTCCAACCAAGTTTAGGGACAAAATACGAAGAAAGAAGTTAAGGTAGAAGAAATAGCAATTGCTCATCAGTGAAAGTTACACTAGAACTTCAAGAAACAAGTGTTATCTACTGGAACTACCTCCACGCACCATATGAAAATGAAAACTCCTCAAATCAGCATAATTCAAGTTCCTGAATTCAATTACTACCTGTGCATGAAATTTCCTCAATTACTGCAAGGATGTAGGTGCACATATCTTAATGTTTGAACACGTAATAGGGAAAAAAAAGAAAAAATAATGAAAGAGAATCAGGCTTCTCTTATGTAGGGATTGCACCGGAAAAAAAGATTGGGAACGAATGATGATGATGAAATATAAAAAGCCAAATGGGGAAAGAAAAAAACAAACAAGGAAAGAGGAGAAAATAGAGATTATTAACGTCTTTAGATCAGCAGATATTAGAGGTTGTAAATTTACTAGATAATTAGAAAAATAGGACTAACATAACTAGAATTAGAAGTGTTGGCACACACTACATGTGCGCAAGTGAAACAATTAGATTGACAATTACGAATTGAAACGGATAAATAGGGTCAGAAACTGCTCCAAACAGTTACAACGTGAACTGCGTTTGTCTACACCACCGTGGCTGTTTGCTTTATAATAGTATTTACTAGATAATTAGAAAAATAGGACTAACATAACTAGAATTAGAAGTGATGGCGCACACTACATGTGTGCAAGTGAAACAATTAGATTGGCAATTATGAATTGAAATAATTAAATAGGGTTAGAAAATTGCTCCAAACAGTTACAGCGTGAGCCGGCTTCACTGTGGCTGTTTGCTTTATAATAGTATAGATATGCAAACAACAATTGTCAGCACAACAATTTTCAAGTAAGTCTGAACCAATTTCGTGAAAGTTAATTATTGAAAGCGACTTCTACCAGCATCATCTAAACAAGCTTATAATTGAACGAATTCTTCTAGAAGTCCTCAATTGGCCCACTAAGCATCCATATCTTCCCTTAAAAGACTTCCAAGGCTTAGAAACCAGTTTTGAGAGGCCCAACCGCCCCCAATGAATGTTACCTTCGTTAGGACTTATATTTCAAGTTATATACCAAGCCAAGCTAACAAAAAAGTTTGTCAAACGGGTCACGGATTCAGGTAATAATTGCCAACTATATCAATAACTGCATTGAGAATGAATAACGTGGTGAAACTAAAACAACAGGAAGACCAAAATAGATGCAATTACAAGCAGACAAGAAAAAAACAGATGGCTTATGATCTAGAAAAAAATTATTACTTCAGATAGAGCATAGGGTAAACAGATCCATGTAGCTAATTTTAATAAACCAGGATAAGGTTTCATTATGTTGTGAAAGCATAGTTTGAGAACCGGAACACCAGGATAAGGTTTCATTATTTTGCAAAAGCAAATTTTGAGTATCAAAACACCAACTGAACTTCATATACCTAATGGTCGGTTGATGTAAAAGTTAACTGAGTCACATAATTGTGAGTCGCCTTCTGCATTTGGCTCCTGGAACCAGTTCAAGCAAGAATGGTCAGAATCTCAAGCTCTACACAAACAAATGAAGAAAAACTTGATCAGTAGAACTGACCTGCATCCAAAAGAAGAACTTTCTATCATCCGTATTGAACTTTAAGATGTAAACCCTTCCAGATGCTTGTGTAACCTGGGTAGTCAAAAAACAAATACAAAATGAATGAGCATTAAGAAATCCTAAAAAGATCTTACCCAAAAAAAGATAAAGTGAAATACCTTCTCAAAAACGGCCTCGTCGGGAAAAACAATCTGATCCTATTTACTTTGTGTCAAAGAAAACCACAATATCCAGCCATGGCAGATATACAATAATATGAACACCACAGCTAATAACAACAAAATAAGATCTCACTCACACACACACAGAGGACTATGCACCATTCTAAGAGACTTAAGCTAATAAGGACTTAGAACTCATATTCGTAAATAAGAAATGAGAAGTGAAATAAGCCACAAATACAAACACATACAAAATGAGTAGGACAGGGGCACTATGAGGATGTGAGAACAGCCGAATATATATCTCCATACATCCATATATATGTTTGAATAATTAAAAAATTTCTGTAAAAATTGGATGACATGAAAGATGAAGTTCAACAAAAAAAACGCTTATGTTTGTTTTTTCATCAGCAACAACAAAAATTATTAATTAAAAAAAGAAAAAAAAAAAAAGAAACAAAGCTACAAAGAACATCAAGGAGAAGAAGAAGTTGACCAAGAGAAAAGAAAAGAAAGAAAAAAGTAACAAAATTACACATGGCAAATAGCCTTTCAGTCTCTAGAAATCAAAAACAAAGGCATCATGTCATATGAAAAAGATGAGAATTCAAGTAAACTTGAAAACTGATTTTAAAGAATTTGGGGGTTTGATTTTGAAGTTAAAAACCTCCAAATACGAATATTATACTAGTTTGATAATATAGGCTTGATAACCTTAAGTTTGAGGCCCATTTGGCCATTCTAGAAGTTGTGGTACGGTGTTGAACAAGTTGGGCTTGGCACCCATCAGTGAGATACCATAGTAAACTTGAAAATTGGTTTTACATGATTTGGGGGTTTGATTTTGAAGTTAAAAACCTCCAAGTAAAAGTATTATACTAGTTTGATAATACAGGTTTCATAGCCTTAAGTTTGAGGCCTGGTTGGCCATTCTGGAAGTTGCCATACAGTGTTGAACAAGTTGGGCTCGGCGCCCATCAGTGAGATACTATAGACCCGTGCAGGGGATTAGGTTGCCTTTGTCCTTTGGTTGGTGTGACTCTACACACAATATATGATATTAGACTTGATTTTTGGGTACTACCATGATTTTGAAAAAGGAAACTGGTTTTCTAGTAAAAAGATGCATACATGCACTTCTATGTATTTATTGTATGCTTAAATTTGTATCTCATATATTTAGCTTTTTTAGTTGTTTTCCTATGGAGCCGTCACGTGCACGCTAACATTTTACAAATGCTAATAGTAAGGCACCGGCATGATGTTATGTATTAATTAAACAATTCAGCACGTATTAACTACCATAAACTCTTGCTACTTAACTTATTTACTTTTGATACAATTTGATATGTTGGCATGTATGTTCATTTGAGAGGACTTAGAATGCATGTGAATAGGTCAAAATGGTAAAAATGTGAGAATATGTGCTATTTGGAATCCATGACAAAATTGAAAAATTGGAGACTTTGCCATCATTAGAAACAAATTTTAATGAAGTTAAAATGATAACAAGTATTTGGGTAAATTTGGCATCATCTTTATGTTACAAAAAGTCGCCCGAGGCCCAAACCGATGCTCTTTCCAGACAATTTTTGTCAAATAGATAAAACCAGACAGATTTCCATAAAATGTTACTGATGAAACGGGCAAACCCTAATGCAACTTTGGATCCAAAACTAACATATTTGTACCAAAACCAAGATATGATTTTAATTGGACATTTTGGGCCATTGGGCCATTATTATTAATTAAATGGTGTCATTTTTCAAAATAACCGGGTTCACTTACCCTAATCACCCTCACTTAGTTCACCTAGCCAGGTTAGGTAAACCAGGGCATAATACAAGCCCTCTAGCATTTCAAACTATGAAGTACTAACACTCCAAAACAAGTACTATAGCGGTGTCGGACACGTACAAGACAAGCTAGCTTGTGTGTCCCTTTATGTAATTAGTTTGCTTTTAGGGGACACACCAACTAGTTTTTCTTCCCCTCTTCTTTAGTGCTTCTTATGTATGTTTGATGTTGAATATTTATTACTTTTTTCTTAAATTTAAATAATAAATAGATCATCCATAAAAAGAACATAAATGATAAGAGTTAACTTATGGGTTTTTTTAAAAAAATATTGAATTAGTGTTGGTTTTTTGTTAATTGTTTGTCGATGTAATATTAATCTACACAACAAATAAATACATATATAAAAAATATTTATCATTGTCCCTGCCATGTACATATCCCCATTTTTTTGACCGTGTCTATGCTTCTTAGATTCCAATTATCTTCATCTATGATTTTTCACATGATTACATACAAGAAATAGAAAACACCAAATTCAAAATAAATAAAAAAAAGGAAAACCTAACTTTTATCCATTTCACTTTCTATGATTTGATGCATATTGACATGGAATCAAGTAAATGAATACAAGCTGCACAAGTCATACACAGTATACAGATGACAAAAACTATGAAAGGGATAAATAAGAATTAGGATACATCTTCAACAACATTATGAGTTCGATCAAGCCACTGAAAATGGGCCAATCCTTCTTCGCCCTAACAAGATAAGAAACGTTAACTTCACTTTACAAGTCTAAAATCAAATAATTACTAATGGGTTGATCAGATACCGCATGACAGTGCTTACATAAAGAAAAAGTCTGGAGTAATGAAAAAATAGTTCATGTTTAATATCTCATACCCTTGCTATGCGGACAAGCCCTTTACGTGAATCTGGAATAACCCGTTTTCCCTCCATTAACATTTTACCAGCACGAAATTCCAGAAAAACTTCCTGTAAAATTAGATTGTAAGACAAGAAAGGACCTTTCCCAATATACAGATAAGCTTCATAAGTGTCATGAGACATGATAAGCTCCTAATGCTAAGGTAGCTAATGACAACAAAATCGGATGCTGGTTTATAAAAATTTAAAAAATAAATAAATAAATAAATAAATAAGGGAAAAATGCAGCAGTAGCAGCAAAGAGGAGGCGGAGGAGGGATAGTAAAAATATCTGAAAGTAATAAAAGCAATAGATAGATTTATCATTCACAGAATTACTATTATAAAAGCTATGATACGAAGTACCAGCTAGTCTTGTACTTAATATGCAGTTTTAAACAACAATGACTAGTAAGTATGTGTCTTAACCATAACTAAAAACTGAGTTCAAATATGCAGAAGCTGACTATGCAACATTTATCATGCCACAACTTTGCAACAAATTGAACCACACCTATTTCAATCCAAAAAAATAAAAACTATGCATGCAGCACAAAAATAATATTCCAGAAGCCAGTCGCAAAATAAAAATTGAAGAGGATCCTTAATTAATTCATTATGAGTCAATATATCTGTACCTGCATTGCAGGAAGAGGCTCGGTTGTTGATGAACCCATTAGTCCACTGTCAACACAGAAATATAGAAGATAACTGAAATGAGTAATTGCATGATTTTAAGTACATCAATAAGAATGTTATGCTAAAACTTATATATCCAATCCAAGAGACTCATCAATTCAATATACCACTACCAGAACCAGTGGTCCCCCACAAAACAGTAAGTGTTATGAGTGTGTATATACTAACTAGAGGGGAGAAAAAAAAAACCTAAATATGCCCCAAGTGTTATAACAAAACACCAACCGAAATCAATGAAACCTTGATAATGTATTTGGTTGCTTATAAAATGCAAGAACAAAAGCTCAGCCTTTGATTTTTCTTTATTCGATTACATCCTCCAATGCTTCATGAAAAGTAAAAAAAGGCAAAATATATATATAATCAAAACACAAGTACTAAAACCATTACTCATTACTCATTACTCATTCTACAAAACAGAATTAGCAATTACAGCGCAAATTCCGTAATATATAATCAACTGATGGAAATTCCAAAACCCTAAATTATTAAACCCTAGCAAATAGCTCAGATCTAAAGCAAATTATGCCATGAAATTGAGGGAAACAACAAGGAAATAAGCAAATAAGCATTAGCTCTTCCTTTGTTGAGCAAATTATTACATGATTTGATGTCGAGATTAAACCCAAATCAGTTGAGAGAGAAGAATGAACAAGATAGAGAGAGCGAACGAACCTGAATATCAGAGAAATAGTCGATGACGAAGCACAATCGGCGACAGAGCAATAGTCTGTGTTCAATGGTGAGAGAGACAGACACAGAGTCGGCGTTGAAACACAAGGGCACGACTGTTGTTGCATTCCAAACAAAACGTGAGTCCCAAATCAGCTGGTTTGTTCTAGATTTTCAAGAAAATTAAAAAAATATTGTTCATGTTTTTCATTTTTACTAAATTTTTAATATTCTAAGTATTTTTTTTTTCCTTATTTTTAGATACATCTAATATAAATATACTTTAAAGTATAATATTTATAAAAAAATTATTTAAAAAATTCACTAAATATCAAAAATATATAATAAAAAATGAGAATTTAATATATTTTTCTATTCTTGTGAATTTATTAATTTTTTAAAATATTTTACTTTATATATATACACATATCTAAGTACGATACATGTAAAAAAAGTTTAAAAAAAAATTGTTTTTACTAAAAATAAAAAATATATAAAAAATATAAAAATTAATTTTAAAAAAATTAAATTCAGAAAATTCAAACCAAACACACTGAATAGATTTCTTTCCATTTTTTCATTTTTTTTCCAAATAAATAAATTTGAAATTTTTTCTTAAGCTACCCATCTACTTTTCAAAAAATTGAGTTTTTTTATTTTTTATATTTTTTGTTTTTAGTCAAAATAATTTAATTTTTTATTAAAAATATATTTTTTAGATGTAGCTAACCTAAAAGTATAATATTTATAAATTAAAAATTCATCAAATACAAAAAAATACAAAAAATAATATATTTTTGTATTCTTGTATATTTATTAAATTTTTTGAATGAATATTTTACTTTTTGGATGCATGTAAGTTACGTATCTCTATAAAATAAAAAAATTACTTAAAATATTTAAAAAAAATACTAAAAACAAAAAAATACACAAAAAATAAAAAAATTCAATTTTTAGAACATCAATCAAAACCAAACAATGTATTAATTTTTTCAACTCATATTTTAATTAAAAAAAACTAATTTCCAAACAACTCTAAGGGGTGTTTGGGAAGAGCAAAAATAACCCACCAAAAGATAAAATAGGCTAAAATAGCTAATAAGACAAAATGTTACATACAACCTATAATCATTTCACTTTTTCTCTCACAACTATCAAATCAATTACAAAAAAAAATCAACTTCCAAAACACAACTATTTTAATCAGGCTAAAATAACAAATAAATAAATAGCTAACTAAAATAACCATCTTCCAAACAAGACCTAAAAAGAATCCAAAATTAAGACATGGCCTTGTTTGGTTTGGCTTTGAGAAAATGATTTTGGAGAAAATTTTTGAAAATTTTGTTTGGTTTGTAAATTTTCTTTAAAAAAATTTAAAATTACTTTCTCTCTTCTACACATCAATCAATCACTTTTTCCCTCTCCTCTCTCATTTTCAATCACTTTTTCTCTCACATACATCTACTCAATTGTAACAAAATATCAAATGGACCTTGCTATGTCCCCAGAAAAAACAGCCCCCTAATCCCCCGAAAATTGAAACCAAGGCAAAAAAATAAAATAAAATAAAATATCCCCAAAACGACGTAGTTTTGGGGATTAGGGGGGGCTTTTTTAGGGCCCCAAATCATTTTCCATATCAAATCATCCCAAACTCCAAAACTATTTTTAAAATATACAACTAAACAAATTACAAAAATTTCTAAACTCTCTTTCTAAAATATTTTTTTGAAAACTTATCTACCAAAGTCAAACCAAATAAGGCCATAGTGTTTAACAGTTCTCAAATAAATGCGAAAGAGTGTAACAATGAAAAAGAATCCAAAATTATTTGGAATTGAATAATTTAAAGACATATAGTGTTTAACAGTTCTAAAAAAAATATAAGTCTTCAAATTTTTTGACTTTGTATAATTTTTAGTTTTTTAACTTTTTTTAATTTAATTTTTTGACTTTTTAAATTGCTTGTCAAAGACGTGGTGAATTTCAATCATCAATGTGTATATACGGACTGTTTTGGAAAATTCTATTATACATAGCTTTTGAAAGAGGTGTGTCATATGTACTTTTAGTTATGTTATTTTCTTATTTAATTATTATATGATTTTAGTTATAACTCATGAGATATTTTGTTATGCTTTATATGGTGTTATAACCCAGCATACTCGTCACTCGTCCTGGCTGGCATGACCACCCACGACTACCATGTAACCTACAAACAGAGAATTTACAGTTATCAATTATTGTCAGTTGTATCAGTAGTCAGATTACGGAACGGAAGCAATATAGATATGGCATGGGTATGGGTTTCAGATTACCTCACGTGCTGCCACGATATCAAAGAATCGGCGGTAATAGGCAAAAGTGGTGACATTGCGGCACCAAGGGCAGCGCATGCCGTCATATCACCTCAAGTGAGGCACGGATGTCTCCACCTCATTTCTTAGCACCAGAGCAAGGGCAGAGAAGTAAGTATAGACCTAGAGCTGCAAGAAAAGAACAGTTTGTGAGTCAACAGGTTATAAACAGAAATAAAGACAGCAAATGCAAAGTAGAAAGCAGAAATTACAAGCAAAAAATGAAAAAGAAGTGCAAGACATACCTCCCAGGCTCTCCAGTAGCCGCCGACCATGTTCCCCTTCTTCCGAGAATTGGAGCTCATATATCTATATAGGGTGGCGAGGCCAGCGCCACTCCAATCATAAAAACGCACCTACGGCAAGACCACCAGGGCACTCAAAAGATACAGACCCATGGTGTTTCACTTGTTCACGAACAAAGTGGTACCGAGAAGGTAGATCAGGAAACCCTGGGTGTACTGTTCAATCTGCTCCTAAGTCTCTAAATGGCTCCCGTGGAAATGGTCATAAAACCACATGTAGCGCACCATGGATGGCCTATCCAAAGAAGGGCACGTGCCAAGAAGATAAACCCAGGTGGCCCGTCACTGGCCTATGTCGAGATCAAAAGGGATCAGATCACCCCCTACTCGTAGCCCTGTGATCATGGAGAAGTCATAAGGGGTCATTATCATGTCTCCGGTAGCGGAGAAGTGGAAGGAGTTGGTGGTGTCCCACCACCTCTCCACTAGGGCGGCGAGCAAGGGCTGGCTCGCCTGAAGTCGTGAGAGCCCGAAGCAGAATAAGCCGAAGCTTGCCTTGTCAAGTAACTCTCGGACTTGAATGGAGAGCTTCTGGTACCAGTCTCTCGCTATCACTACCACATAGCCTTTCCGAGCTAGAGCATCATTTTATATTGAAAGAAGAAATTATTACATGCGTGACAGATGAAAGTTTATAATGAATGTCAAAGTAAGCAAAGTATATATAAAGGAGCAAAAGTTCTTACCTCAAAAGTATCATGGGAGAGGTGCAAGGTGCACTTTCGCAGGAGGAAATCCCCATGCATGCCTGGGCAAAATCCTTAAACTACAACATGCTGCTAGGAGCCATTGCATGTGTGCGTGGATAGTAAGTGGCTGGGTCGAATGACCTCACCCTCAACGGCGGTAGCTCAGGCTTGGGCTCTAGAGAGTAGATCTCATCCGTAACAATATTGGCGGCAAGGTCCTCTGCTGCCCACTAACCTTATCTATCATTGGCTCCTCCATACCTGCAACGGATGGAAGAATCGACATCTCTAGAAAGGCACCATCATGTGGGATATCATCGACCATGGAGAATATAGCGGGTCGTGAGAGAAAAATAAGAAAAATAAGGAAAATAGGTGGAAAACCCCAAAAAAACCAAACCCTAGAAAAAAGAAAGTAAGGGAAAAAGTCAAAAGTCAAAACTCAAGGGTAAGTGCACAAATACCAAGAAAACCCGTGAGAATAAGCAAAAAACAATGAGAAAGCAAAAAAAACTCTACCAAATCAAAATATAATCTGTTCAAAATATAGAGGGCCAAAAGGGTTTTGCGAAAAAAGCTTCCGTTGATCCTTGGGTAACACGAGTAAGGTGAAAATCTAGAGAGAGAGAAAGAGTTTTCGGATGTGAAAGTGTGAGAAACTAGGGCTTAAATCGTGTTTAAATGAGCCACGGGTGTAAAAACCCAATTTTGTCCCTGAAACAGATCAATCAGCCGGCCGACCAAAATGTTGTACGGCCGGCTTCTCTTTTGGCCTGCCGACTGTTCTAGTGTATTTTGAGTTATTTTCCTTGAAAATTTCCTATTTTGGGCATGGTTGATCCTGTGTTCATCTATAAAGTGGAAAAATGAAGAAATTGGGTTTGCTTTAGTTATAGAAAATTTCGAAATGTCATTCTGGATGTGCCGTTCTAGGTCTCGCCATGTCTCCGAAGTGTGAATGTGCCTCGACCTCGAGCTTAAGCAAATTTCAGTATGAGAACTTCTGACTGTAAGTTGAGGGTTGAAGTTTGAAACAAAAAAAGAAAAGGAAGATCCCCGGTAGAACAGGGTTGTTCATCGCCGCTTACCCTATGAGATGTTTTCAAAACCACCGCTTTTTGTTTCTTTTATTCTATTATGTTGCATGGAACATATATCGCATTATATTTCACATCAATCACAGCAATTATATCACATTATGGTGCATCCATGTGCATCGTGTCTATTCATCTTATTGTGTCTATCCTTATCACTCGTCGTTGGATTTGGCTGGTTGCATGCATTAAGCTTGTTTACCCTTTCCTCTCTAAGTGAGACATAGTTAGGATTCCATCTTTTCATCCCTTTCTATGTGAAACGTAGTTTAGTTTGCACCTCTTCCACCTTCTCTACGTGAGACGTAGTTTGGTTTGCACCTTTTCATCCCTCTCTACATGAGACGTAGTTTGGCTTGTACTTTTTCTCTTTACGTAAGACGTAGTTTGGCATGCTTCTTTAATCCTCTCTACGTGAGACGTAGTTAGGATTGCATTTCTCAAATCCTCCCTACATGAGACGTAGTTAAGACTGCATCTTTCACCATCTCTCTACGTGAGACGTAGTTTGGTTTGTATTTTTCACTCCTCTCTGCATGAGACGTGGGTAGGACTGCATCTTTCACCACCTCTCTACGTGAGACGTAGTTTGGTTCGTATTTTTCACTCCTCTCTGCGTGAGACGTAGTTAAGACTGCATCTTTCACCACCTCTCTATGTGAGATGTAGTTTGGTTTGCATCTTTCACTCCTCTCTGCTTGAGACGTAGTTAGGATTGCATTTCTTTCACACCTCTCTACGTAAGACGTAGTTTGGTTCGCATCTTTCACTCCTCTTTGTGTGAGACGTAATTTGGATTACATCTTTCCATCATCTCTATGTGAGACGTAGTTAGGATTGTATTTCTTTCACTCCTCTCTGCGTGAGACATAGTTTGGATTGCATCTTTTCATCCTTTCTACATGAGACGTAGTTAGGATTGTATTTCTTTCACTCCTCTCTATGTGAGACATAGTTTGGATTGCATCTTTTCATCTTCTCTACGTGAGACGTAGTTAGGATTGCATTTCTTTCACTCCTCTCTATGTGAGACGTAGTTTGAATTGTATCTTTTCAGCCTTTCTACGTGAGACATAGTTAGGATTGCATTTTCTTATATCCTTTGTATGTGAGACGTAGTTTGGCTTGTATCTTCACATCCTCTCTACGCGAGACATAGTTTGGCTTGCATCTTTTCACCCTCTCTACGTGAGACGTAGTTTGGCTTGTATCTCCCATCCTCCTTTCCCGTGAAACGTGTTTGGAATTGTTGTTTGCATATTCTTTCCTGTGTGAAACATGGTTAGATTTATTTTGATTTAGCTTGAGGCTTGTTTCATTCATGTTCTATCACCTTGTCATATTTATTACTCATTGCATTGTCTTGCATGATCATGAATTTTCAAAATAACTGACTTCGCGAAGCATGTAAGTCCAGCTTTCAGGTGTAGTCTTGAGCATATCTTGACCTTGAACTACGCTGATTTAATTCCTTGCAAAGGGATATGTAGGCAACTTTTGAGTTCAACCAATTACATTTACATTTTGTTTGTCTACCCAAGTCTTACGGCCTTGTCAAATGGGTCGTCCTTAGGCTTTGATATTCACTCACATCATTTAATGACTTCGAGCTCTGTCAAAGAGGGGCAACTGTAAACACCCCATGTTAACTGCCCTTAAGACTTGGCCGTCTCACCCTGAACACTCGATGATGAAATGTTATGCCTAGAGGTGTGCACAGTGTGGTTTAGGCGGTTTGAGAGTAAACTTACAAACTGAATGGATGGTTGGTGGATTATTAGATTGACAAAATGTAGTTTGGACGGTTTTTGGCAGATTGGCGGATTGAATAATATTTTAACTAATTATCATATATTTGCATAATATATAACACTAATTTGTATAATATTTTTTAGATATATAACACATAGTAATTTAACATAATATGTTTCATATATATAACTACTAATTTGTAATAAATTTCATATCTTAAATCTCTCTCATACTCATTTTTACATTGATATTTCATTGGAGGTTAAAAAATATATATGTATTAACTATGATGGAGCGGAGCGGTTTCGTTGGCAGATTATAAATTTTAAAGTTTAAATAGCGGTTAACGGTTAGAGCGGTGCGGATTGATGCGGATTGGTGCAGTTTTAGCAAATTGGGCAGTATTTTGTAGAGCCCTAGTTACACTGTGCAAATCATTCAATTTTTTTCAGCAAAAAGCCTTGGTTTCAAGCTTTAAAACCTAAACCTTGTGCCCTCTTTGGACCAAAACCTTATTTTTTCTAGCCTAACCATTCAAAGAACTGCTGGCCAACAAATGGCCGGCAGGTCATTTTTATTAGCTGGCCGTACCTCCTCATGGCCGGCTGGCCATGTTCAGCGACAACAGATATTTTGAGACAGCCAGCTGTTCCCATGTGCATGCATTGCACCAGTTGTCCCTTTGATGATATTTCTAACGTGAAAACCTATTTTTCTATAAATACAAGGCCTTCCCCAAGGTTTTGGGGTTAGAAAAAATTCTCCAAAAGCCAAAAACTTATCCAACACACTACCCTTCTCTCTTGCAATATACATACACCTTCTAAGCTTAAACTTGAACCTTTTGCTGAGGTTCTTGAATCTAACTTCAGCTTCTTGAGAGTGCTTGGTTTGTGGTTTGTTAATTAAGGAGCTTTTCCTTTCTTTCAAAAGGTATATCTTGAGTTCTTTTATCATATTTTCTCTTTATTTTGTTTACCTTTTCATACTGATTTCAAAGCTTTTTTAAAAGCTTAAAAATGTGATTTGAAGTTGCAAAAAGTTGAGGGGTTAACCATCCTTCATGAGGCTTGCTTATTAGGTTTGTCATATTCCATTCTTGTTCATATTTTCTATTTTTTTTTAAAGTGATTTTCAGCATTATTTTGTGCTATTTTGGGGCTGTTTTAAGTGTTTATTTAATTTATACTTTGAATATTATACTTGTATTGTTGTAAGTCCTCATGGATTTGGTGTATAGGCCTTAGCTTCTAATCTATTTGAGTTGATAGTCCTTTATTTCATTTTTCATAGCTTTCATGTACATATTCACACCATGGTAATCATCTATCTTTTCATAAGCAATCTGCAATCTCCCTGCTTTCTTTGTTTCTTTTAATAAAGAGTGGTATCAAACAAAAGATTACTGCTCAAGGCATAAGAAAGAGACCTCTCATGCTAAATGGTTTAATCTCTTCGAAGGTTCATTACTAGGGCATTATATCTCTCTTATGCTAAACATGATCTTTGTTTGATACTTCTTTTTATCATCGGTGCATTACTTCTAAGGGACTAATTCTTTAATTAGACAATTGGAAATCACAAAGGAAAGGTTTATTATAGCTTATTATCAAGTTTGGATTTGGAGTCATTATTGCTCATTTTGGGTTTGACTTTGAATTCATTATTGCTTGTTGTAGATACCCCATTTTGACCGACCCTAAGATTTGAACGCTTTCTGTTGATTACCCGATGATGACAATCAGAATGTGTTTTCTACAAAATCCTCAGAAGAGAGATGGAATTTCAGCTTTAATCTCAACTTTATACATTTTTGGCTAAACGATTTTAGACCTTAAAACCCTCTTTTCAAAATATTTTTCCAAATGTTTCTACGATAGTCTGAGGCTCCCATTTCGATTAAAATATTGCACTTTTCAGTAAATTGAGTAAGGACAAAGTGGAAATAAATGGAAAGAAGGTGCACTCTTTGAAAAATATTTAAAAACATCTTCTTTGTAGTTTTGGAGTTGAATGAAATAGGAGGGGATGAAAGAAAATTGGTTTAGGAAAAGAATGAGCATCAAATCGTTAAGAAATAAATGAACAACCTTCACTAAATTAGGCATATCTCTTTGTACACTTGGAATTTAGATGTGAGGCCATCATTATTGGAAAGTAGACTTCTGGGGCTTCAATTTAGACTTAAGAATCACCTAACACTGAGTCCAGATAAGGGATATATGTCCATTTAAATTCAGACTTAAGAGTAGATTTTGTTGACCTGGCCCGAGACAGCAGTAGACCCGTTTTTTTGGTTTTGGTTTTGGTTAGGTTGGGACACCCCATTGACCCATTTTTTGATATATTCATCACCAAATACATATATACTCAGCCTCCATTATCTAGTGCTAGATCCATTGGAGATAAGGCTCCACTTTTGTCTCCTATTAGCTCCATTAGTGCTCCATTAGCTCCATTATCTTCCTTTATGCTCTATCTTGTCTTCCACCATTTCACCACTTGCTTAGCCTATATGTATACATCAGATTGTTGAGAGGAGCAAGAGAATAGATTAAGAAGAGAACATTTGATCTAGAGAAAAGAGTGAAGAAAAAAGAGAAAAGTTGAGTTTTTGAGCTAAAAACACTCATATCTTCCATATACACCCATACCTTCCATACAAACTGAAATTCCATATTTTCTACGCCCAAAACTCCTCCATAAATTCTAAAATACTTGAATTTTAGTAGCTTTGATCAAGAGGAAGAGTGGGTGTTGGTAAAAATGAACAAAAACAAGAGAGATAATCACTTTTCACTATATACACCTCAAAGCCATCATTCTAGCAAGAATTCCAAGCTCTCAAATTGAGGATTGAGAACATAATTCATACACTTGAGGGTGATCAAAAGGAAGTTTAGAAATCATGAAGTTCATCCTTTCTTGAAAAGGTGAATTTTTAATTTATTTCAATTTCTTGCATTTCTTACTTATTTTGCTCTTTTGCTTTGATTTCTCGTTATATTACATATTTTGTTGTAATCTAATTGAAAGTGGTGAGTTAAGAGTCCCATATATATTGTTTTTAGTTCTGCTTTAAACATGAGAAAGAGATCTTCCATGCTTAATGGTTTAATCTCTTCGGAGGTTCATTACTAGGGCATTACATCTCTCTCATGCCAAGAACAAACTTCTTGTTTGACGCTTCTCTTCATTCGTGGATGTAACTATCACATTTTGGACAAAAGGATTAAAGAATGGAAAGGTAATAAAAATGGCTAGTAATATTATATATTGTATGGGTTCAATCGGACGTCATATTGAACCCATTGCATTTCTTATTTATTTTGCTCTTTCGCTTTAATTTATTGTTATATTATATATTGTTGTAATTTAATTGAAAGTGGTGAGTTGAGACTCCCATATATATTATTTTTTTTAGTTTTGTTTTTATTGTGGAAATCTAAGAAAACAAAGTTTAGCCGAGCCTATCGAGCTACCCAGCCCGTTAATTGGTTAGGTAGCCACCTAAAAGTACACCATCACGCCCGTGACTTTCATGACCATACCTACAACCTCTAGGCAAAAGCGCACAGCCTTCCGATGTTGAGAAGATCAACCTCCGATGGTCTTTGAGGCGCTTGAAGCTGCTATTTTCTTACATTTATTTTATTTTGAGTGTTTGTGAGGATTTTTGTATTGTCTTGTAATATTTATTCATCTCCCTCGAATTTGTAATATTTAAAGTGTTGTAATAATTCCTTATCCCCACTTCTTATCTATCTTATTCTTTAATCGCTTTCCCTAACTGTATATATGTATATATCTTGCATGCCATGCATATCCATGCTTTTATATACATGATTCATGTCTAGATCCGACTAAATTTGCATCTTTGTGCTTTAATTGATTATTATATGATTTTGTGTGCTATCGCATGTTTTGCAATGTTTCAAATGTCATATTTTAGAAGTATTCTTGTGTATGTATTGCATTAGGATTTTGTATATAGGATTATGCATATTTTACTAACTTTGTTTTGTAGCTGTTCATGAGACGTCGATAAATATGTAAGTTGTTATGATTTAGTATCCCGCTTGTACATAATTTTCTTATTACGTTTAGTATCCTACCATGTGGTTATTTGCTTACTTGATATAACTATATGAATGCTAGTGGATGAAAGTTATATCGCTTAATTTGGAATGATGTTGATTTTTCATGTTTGTAAACTCAATTTATTTGGGTTGTACATCTTCAAAACTCTTTCAAAACTACATGAATCAAGTTGTTCCAAAGTGGGTGACATAGTCTATACTTGTATGCTTCATATAGTAATTTTTTTAGAATTTATTAAATAATCGGAATATGAACACATAAAGGAAATAAAAATGATATCATGGTTAGTAAAGGCCGATCTTTTGATCGGATGAGCGGGGGTGCTCAGTTAATGACCTTCCTCTTTCATACCTAAGGTTCCGAGCCAAGCATCCTAGGTTATGACGAACAGTGGCCTTGGCACGAGTCACGGGTTTCCTAATTTTTCCAAAATAAATTTTAAGTGACGACTCTGAGATTTGATGACGCATTCCATTTCTGGCAAATGTTTTTGCAATAAAATGGATTTTCTAAAAGTTGTCAAATGTGGATTCTCGTCTACGTTTCACAATGCACTCGTGAGACTAGATTAAAAAGATCGAGGGTCCGAACTGTTTAACACGTACGGTACCCCCTAGGTATGTTACAGCTTTTGGCTACTCTGTTGGGAATATTATGAAACCTTGACTTGAACTCCATGATATGACTTTTATTTTCAATTATATGTTTATTGCATTGCATGCATTGGTGCACTTAAAGTCCCTATGTTACCTAGATACTAGTGGAAGCATAGGCACATTTTTTTGTGACATTACACCTATCTCTACGTTACTTTAGAGGCCTTGTGTTATAACCTTTTGAGATCTGTCAAAAAGGTAGCTCTGTTATCTAAGCTTTGTTATCTAAGGTTCTCAAACTTCAAAGAGAGGCTATGTTAACTCTTCTGATTTCCTGGGATCTTTATTGATTATGACCCAAAGGATTCTTTGGTAATGTCACCTTGACTTCAACTCCTAAAGTAGAGCCAACCTTGTACATATAGTGAGCTATAGTACCTTTCAAAATTAGGACAACATGCTCTCTCATTTCTAAGTTGTAGAATGCTGCTTGTTTGAATAGTGAAACCCTAGATCATTTCAAAGCTAGGACAGGGTAACTCTACCCCTTTATAGGGGTGTTTTGGATCTCTTTACCTAATATGTATTTTACAGTAAAACTGTACAGGAATGTTCATATCAATGGCACAGTTGGTATCAGTTTGTGGGATAGAATTGAGCATGGAGTACAGTCCTACAGCTTTGATCATATCTGTTCTGATGGAATCTTAGCCAAGGCGCTGTCCGATTTCTGATTGTTGTTTTGTCTTTATTTCTTTTGAAAGGTAGTCTAAAACCATAGCTTCAGAAAAATCTGATATCCCCCGAGTATTCTAGACCCGTGTCAGAAGACTTTGTAAGGTCAGAGATCTTGTTCGGGGATAGCCAGTGCTTGCCTCACTATCACCAGTTGCAAGGCGAAGAAGGATCATACAAAGTTCATCGGTTCAGTTATTTCAACAATTACCTCTCAGCTCACTTACACTTAGTTCACCTCGAACACAGTCACCTACTCATAGAATGGATCAGTATCCCTCATTAGACCTAGAGGACTTAGTAATCCGTCTACAGCAGTCAGTTACTTCCATCCAGCAAGACATGCCCCGCTAAGCTAAGGTCATAACTAGGTTGTAACAACAATAGCAGCAGCCAACTAGCCAGCCAGCCGCGGCTTCTGCTTCGTATGCACCTAACATGACTATCCTCATACCTGGCATTGCTGTCAATGCTGCTACAGCTCAGGATCCACAAGCTGAGGGACTTCCGGCTTTTCTCGTTCAAGCAGACCCAATCCCAGCACAGACATCTAGAGCCCTAGTGTACCAGACTGAGACACCTTTTGAATTCGAGGTTGACTTGACCATGCTCAAGGTCAACAAGATGGAAAAACTATCAACAAGATGGAAAAACTGTTAAAAAAGGCACAGGGGGTCAAATCCATTCCGGATATAGATGATGAGTATATTGAATCTGCAGTTACTTTGCTGGAGCAATTCAAAATGTCGCATATTGACCGCTTCGACGGTGCCAGAGACCCAATGGTACATCTACGTCTGTTTTTTGATATCTTGCAACCAATGGGTTTGACCAGACTGCAGAGATTGTCGCTCTTCGGCCGAACCATGTCGGGTATAGCAGCCATCTAATATGCTAAGTTGAAGGACTCTGTGAAGCTGAACTAGGAGGAATTGGCAGAGTCTTTCATTGCTCAATACTCCTACAATACGTAGATCGAAGTCATAACTCATGATCTTGAAACAACGCGTCAGGAGGCAAATGAGGGTTTCTTAGAATTTGTAACTAGGTGGAGGGCCAAGGCATCGATAATGACCACCTAACCCTCAGAGAAAGACCAAATCAGAATGGTTGTTCGTAACCTTCATGGCAAACTACTGTAGAAAATGATTATCCTCCCCTTATTTACCTTCAAGGAACTTTATGAAATGGGCGTTTAGATCGAAGATGCAATGAAGTAGGGAATCATCATTGATGACAAGGAGCTGGCCAAGAGGCCTTCCGTTCGCAATTCCAATGCTGCCGGGGGTAGCACAGCTGCAAGGTCGTCAGAAGTGAGTGTTGTTACCACAACCAAAATTGCCAACCCTTTTGCCAATATGAGCCCACAAACTTCTAACCCAACTCGACCTCCGAGTAGAACTTTCAACCAGCTCTACATGACCCTATCCAAAGCCATGTAGGTACTAATCTAGAAGGGACACCTGAAACCCCTAGAACCTCGACCACTTCCCGACCCTCTTCCACTCAAGCACGATTCCACCAAATGCTATGCTTTCCATCAATAGCACGGCTATAAAATCCACCGGTGCTTCCGCTTGCGTCATAAAATTTAAGATCTCATTGATAACAAAGTAATAGCTTCAACCCAAGAGCCAAATATGGCCATCAACCCACTCCTCGTCCACAACTAAGTCCCCCAATCTAGAAATATCTACCTCATTCATACATTACCACCCACCTTTGACCCAAGCGTATATATCACCCCCTCCCACCTACCAAAGTTAGTAGTGTTCATCCCTGATAGCACAGACTTGTGCATGATGAACACATCCAATTCACAACCTGAGTTTCACAAATGTGTGGTAACATCTGAAAAAGAGGAGGTTTTGACCTCAAAGGGAGGTGTCGGTCTGTCGTTGGGAATTCCTGAGGAATCATCTGAGAGGGAGTATAACCCAAGCCACTACATTGTTCTCATTACTCAAACTAGGCCTGAGGTAGTACTATTGACCTTGGTGGACATTAACGTGGTTGGGGAAGATGGCCCAAGCCAAGGGTTGGATGAACTTGCGGATCTGAAAAAAGATTTAGACAACCTATAATTCTTCAAGGAATAGGACCAAAGCAATGTGCAGATCAATTGGTTTGATCTAAGCCTATCAACTGACAGCAAGGGATGACTGGGTGATGAGTCCGACAAAGAAGAGGAAATCAGAGTTAAACCGGAGGAAAAGAAGGTCGTGTTAGTTGCGGTAGCTGAGGAAGTCAAGGGAAAAGAGAAAGTGCCGGAGGGTAGTAGTACGGAAAAACAAACCCAAGAGTTGGGTGTTGTTGGAATTGTAGACACCAAACTGGAGGCTGTGTTGGAGCAATTTGAACAAGAAAGGATTGAAGATAGTTGGAAGACCATAACATCTTGTCGCCCTCAGGGGGATAATTATACTGTGAAAGTGATACAAGTTGAGCCGGACAACTGTCTATCGATAGCTGAAGGTTAGTGGTGGGAGGATAGCGATTTGCATCTTGTCCACACAGACGAAGACTGGGGAAACCATATCTTGGATAGTACCTGGTATGTAGAGGAAATAGACTATCTAACCAGGATTGGACGGTATTTCAAACCTCCACATTTGGATCAGGCCGAACCCTCAGGAAAAGATTGAGAAGCTGAAAAGGAGAAGGAGAAGAAGCTAGAAAAGGAGTTGGTCCTGAAACAATTTAAAAAAATTCAGGCTGACATATCCATTTGAGGCCTTCTTATGGTTTCGTGAGTACACCGACAAACAGTATTGTCGGCGATGGGTAAAGCCAAATTGTCCATTGATACTACGCTAGAGTAACTCGTTGGCCTGATTTTCTGTCACGACCCAAACCCGGCCCTATGGGTTTAGCACCGTAACTGGCCAGTAATCCGAGATTACCGAAGGCCTACTGAACAGTAATGCAGTTGAACAGAGTACAGGGCCTGGCGGAAGCCAATACAGTAAGTAACTAGTGTCCATTGAGCTGTGAAAATCTGTATGCCAAAAACATTTTCATGCATTCATATAGTTCAGAACAGTACAGTCTATATACAGTCTATACAATCATATATAAACATTCAGTACGGGGGCCTAATCCCTCGTTAACAGTACAGTAAAACAGTAGACAGTCTATACAGTGGTACAAAACAGTAAGGAGACCGATGGGGGACACAAAAACACCCCAAGCCATAGCATGGCAACTCGGAACCTCGCAGTGAGGCACATAAGCTGGCTTGACAAAACTGGGGACCAACCCACGCTCCTAGCTCCGGTCTGGCTGCTGAGAACCTACATATATATATAAACAGTGAGCTAAAGCCCAGTGAATAACATAATGCGTAAAGAGGTTATGAATGAATGTCCTTACAGTAATGAAAACAGTTCATTAAACAGTATTTCAGTCTTTCAGTATTTCAGTCAATCAGTCATATGTGGTACACCCATTAGCCTATAAACAGTAGGTTCGAGAGGACCGGGTCTTAACAGACCCAACGGTAATGATGGCCATCAGTTCATAAACAGTATGGTTCCACAAGGGAACCGACAGAGCTCTGTAACAGTAACAGTAAACAGTAAGTGCTAAGGATGCCACAATACAGTTCAGAATACAGGACATACATTAATTCAGTAAACAATATCAGTTCAATAAACAATTCAGTTCAGTATTCAAAAGATAACCATTTTGAACATATCTTTACACGATCGTTACTCACAGAGATTGGGCTACAGTATGCTAGAGCGCGTCCCTGAGTGCCAACCCTAAACAGTTAACAAAATGAACACACTCTAAGTTTAACAGTTGGGGAAGGATAATAATTAACTTCCTATTATGCCTTGGTGTGTTCTACATCTATATCCTCATTAAGATGTCTTAAACTAGGCCTAAGAATGCCTAGGATGGGATGAGGATGCAAAGATGCGCATGGAACACAATTGCAGAATTTTCAATGAAACAGAGTCCCACTCGAGCGCAGGTTTCCCCGCTCGAGCGGAAAGGCAAACTAAGGTCCCCGCTCGAGCGCAAAATCCCCGCTCGAGCGGACCAAAAAGTACTGGATAGGTGAAATCTCCGCTCGACGCCCGCTCGAGCGTGTCACCCAGTCCTCCGCTCGAGCGCCCAATACTCCGCTCGAGCGGACTGATGCACAGTGCAAGATGTTGGGAGCTCGATTTCTCCGCTCGAGCGTTACTTCTTCCGCTCGAGCGGACAACCAAAATCTGGAAATTCCAGATTTGAGTCCCAAACTCAAAACCAAGTTCAAAAGCAATGTTTTCGATCCTCTTGGGCTATTTTCTGGAAAAACTCTTTTAAACACATAGAATAACATGTTTCAAAACTCAATTTAAGAAATCAAAGCCCAAGGGTGTTCAATCAAACTCATTTTCAAACCCAAATTTCAAGAGTGAACTTCAAACATGACATGCATGGATTTTGAACCAAATTAAAGCTTCAATACTAGCTCAATTGAGCTCAATACTTGGAAAACAAAATGAAAACATGGACTTTGATAGAAACATGAGCACGCATGTACAATCTACCATGAATTCAACTTCAAAATGCACCAATTCAAGCATGCATGCAACAATCCAAGCATAATTCAACCTTTTAGCACTAAATCATGGTTTAATCCTACAATGGAGCATGAACCATGCAAGATGAAGCTCAAAGACAACAAGAAGAAGATGGGTTCTCTTACCTAAGTCTTCAATTAGGAGAATACAAGCTCAAGTTTGTAATTTATACTTCAATCCTCTCAAATTCCAAGCATGCAAGATGAATTCCTCCAATCTCCTACCCTCTCTATGGTTTGGTCGGTTTAGGCTCTCAATGGCTGAGAAGAAGTTTGGTCAAGTGTTGTATCTAGTGTAACAAGCTCCATAATATTGGTGTAGTGGCCCACTAACAAGGGCAAAGTTGTAAATAACTCGAACTCATACAATTAAGCCTATTTTAATCTAATTTAATCATTCCTAATCAATTTTCAGATAAATATACCATTAAATCACAAATATTCTACTGAGTCCAAAATACTAAACAGTTTCTAATTCGGCCGCCGATAAGGCCTTCAATTAACAGTTTAACACATAAACACGAACAGATAAATGATCAATCAAACAGATAGAAATGCAATACAATAGATATACTTATTCAATTTCAGTTTCGATTTCAATCAGTCCATTCAGCACTTCAGTTAATTCAATTATCAGTCATTCTCAGTTCAGTTTAGCAGTAATCAGTAGCTAATTCAGTAGTTTATCGGTAATCAGTACGAGGGTTGTTACAGTCTCCCCTCCTTATAAGGAGTTTAGTCCCCTAAACTCGAGTTACCTTCAGTTTGGAAGAAAACAGGATTCAGTGGAAACAGTTCTGGGTATCTTTTAGCCATGTCATCTTCCCTTTCCCAAGTGGCATACACACCACCATGGTTCAGCCAATCAACTTTCACTAGCGGGATCTCTTTGTTTCTCAGTTTCTTGATCCGTCGGTTTACAATCTGTATAGGCCTCTCCTCGTAAGTGTAGTCATCACTCAACACTATCCGAGTAGGCTCAATCACATGGAATGGATCCCGAAGATAATCTCTCAACATAGAGATGTGGAAGACGTTATGCATATGCTCCATTTCAGGAGGAAGTGCAACTTGATACGCCACCAGATTAATTTTCTCAACGATCTCATAAGGTCCAACGTATCTCGGCGCCAACTTGCCCTTGACTCCAAAACAAGTCTGGCCTTTCATTGGTGTCACTTTCACAAAAACGTGATCACCCACTTCATATTCTCGGTCTCGTCTTCTAATATCTGCATAACTCTTCTGTCTACTCTGTGCAGTTTTCAGTCTCTGCTGTATCAGTTTTATCTTTTCAGTCGTTTCATAAACAATCTCGGGCCCAAGCAAAGGCCCATCTCCAACTTCTGCCCAGCAAATTGGAGATCTACACTTTCTGCCATACAGTGCCTCGAAAGGCGCCATACCAATACTCGAATGGTAGCTGTTGTTGTAGGCGAATTCAGCCAATGGCAAATGACTTTCCCAATTTCCCTGAAAATCAAGGACACACATTCTCAGTAGATCCTCCAAAGTTTGAATGGTCCTTTCTGACTGTCCATCCGTCTGAGGATGATAGGCACTACTCAGTTTCAATTCAGTACCCAACGCAGTCTGTAAACTTTGCCAGAACCTCGATGTAAACTTCGAATCCCTATCAGAAACAATAGATACAGGCACTCCATGCAGTCTCACAATTTCATCAATATAGATAACAGCCAATTTGTCCGCATTATAGATTGTCTTGACAGGTAAGAAGTGAGCAGATTTGGTCAGTTTATCAACAATAACCCAAATTGAATCCATACCTTTCCTGGAGCGAGGTAACCCAACGATAAAATCCATCGTGATATGCTCCCATTTCCACTCTGGTATGGGTAAGGGTTGCAATAATCCAGCAGGTCGTTGATGTTCAGCTTTGACTTGTTGGCAATGAAGACATTTGGACACAAAGTCGGCAATTTCTTTCTTCATTCCCAGCCACCAGAAATTCAATTTCAAATCCTGGTACATTTTTGTATTCCCCGGATGGATAGAAAATTTTGAATTATGGCCCTCTTGCAGAACTCTTCTCTTCAGTTCGGTGTCATTCGGTACACACAGTCTTTCCTGAAATTTCAGTACATTGTTTTCAAATTTGAACCCCGGTTTCGGTTTAGATTCTCTTTCTTCGATGATCTTCTTCAAGAAGTCATCCTGTTGCTGTTCCTCTTTAATCTCTTCAATCAATGCTGGTTGAGCAGAAATAGCAGCTAAGGTTCCACCTTGTTCCTTCAAAACAATTTCAATCTCAGACTTTTCAAGGTCATACAGTAGCTCTCTCTGCCCGGTGAGCAAACAAGCTAAGTTCCCAATCGATTTTCGGCTCAAAGCATCGGCAACGGTGTTGGCTTTTCCCGGATGGTACAGAATCTGTAGGTCATAGTCTTTAATCAGTTCAAGCCATCTCTGCTGTCTCATATTCATTTCTTTCTGTGTAAAGAAGTATTTTAGGCTCTTGTGGTCAGTATATACTTCACATGTTGCTCCATATAAATAGTGACGCCAGATTTTCAGTGCAAAAACTACTGCAGCAAGTTCTAAGTCATGGGTTGGGTAGTTCTTTTCATGAGGTCTCAGTTGTCGGGAAGCATAAGCAATTACTCTCCCATTCTGCATTAAAACACATCCCAAACCCTTATGAGAAGCATCACTAAAAACAGTGTAACCATCCGTACCTGAAGGTAGGGTAAGGACAGGTGCAGTCACCAATCGGGTTTTCAACTCTTGGAACGCTGATTCCCTCTGGTCAGTCCAGTCAAATGATATCCCTTTCTGTGTCAGTTGAGTCAATGGTAAAGCAATTTTGGTGAAATCTTTGACAAATCGTCTGTAATATCCAGCCAATCCCAAAAAGCTTCGGACTTCAGTCACATTTGTTGGTCTAGGCCAGTTCACTACAGCTTCAATTTTCTGCGGATCAACAGAAATTCCATCTTTGCTAACAACATGCCCCAAAAACATAACATGATCAAGCCAAAACTCACATTTAGACAGTTTACCATACAGTTTCTGTTCTCTTAGGGTTTGCAGGGCAAGTCTCAGATGATGTTCATGTTCTTCTACGCTTTTGGAATAAATTAATATGTCATCAATAAATACTACAATGAAGTCATCAAGGTACGGTTTGAAGATTCTATTCATGAGGTCCATAAATGCTGCGGGTGCATTGGTAACTCCAAAAGGCATAACTAAAAATTCGTAATGTCCGTACCTTGTTCTAAAAGCAGTTTTATCAATGTCTTCTGGTTTAACTTTCAATTGATGATACCCTGATCTGAGATCAATCTTGGAAAACACTTGCGCACCCTGTAACTGATTAAATAAATCATCAATACGTGGCAATGGGTATTTATTTTTCACAGTTACCTTATTCAATTCACGGTAATCAATGCACAGTCTCAGTGAGCCATCTTTCTTCTTTACAAATAAAACAGGTGCACCCCACGGTGAAGTACTGGGTCTGATAAACTTCTTGTCTAACAGTTCCTGCAATTGCACTTTCAACTCATTCAGTTCTGTTGGAGCCATTCTGTAAGGAGCTTTAGACACTGGCTGTGTTCCCGGAATCACATCAACGGTAAATTCAATCTCCCTATCAATCAAATCCCCTGGCAGATCATCTGGAAATACATCCACCACTAGAGGTAACTACACCATTCTTGGAAATCAATTATGGCGATGAGGATGTATTTTTTTCGGGATTCACTCTGGTAGAAGCCCAGGTAGTATAAACAATCTTAGCTGAGGACGAAGGCATATATGTTAGTGCTTAGTCCATTTACTTCATGAACAAGTTGCGGCATATTCTAGGAATGAGGCTCGGAAAGAGTGGGAGAAAAGGTGTTGCGGTGCCAGCTGAGGTGCCACATAATCCACATGCCTTTATGTCATGACCCAAACCCGCCCCTATAGGTTTAGCATCATAACCGGCCAGTAATCCTTAGATTACCGAAGGCCTCTGAACAGATTAACAAAATTAAGGGGCTAGCGGAAGCAAATACATAAATATAGTTGTCCAATGAGCTGTGCTGACTTATATGAAACAAAAGATTTAAAACTTTATATACATAACCGGTAGTCATACATTATACCCACACACATTACAGTATTTTAAGTACAGCCAACGACAACAAATCAAGTCTTAAATAAACAGAAACCACAGAACTTAAACACAGGACGCTTCGGGAACCTCCACGTAAGGCACAATGGTTGGCTGACAACATAACACAAATCCTGACAAAAGCCTTCAGGCTCGGGCTCCAGAATGCTCACCTATACATATATATACACACAATGAGCTAAAGCCCAATGAATAACATTAAGGTAAAGGGTTTAATGAACGAAATCCGAATGTATCATAAGTAGAAAACAGAACAGAGCATAATCATAATCGTTCTCATATTAGAATATAATAATGGTACATCCCATAGAACACATCACATAACGTCTTCCGACTAGAGTAATCGGTTTCGGATACCGATTAAACACATATCACTACAATGAAATGGTTAACGAGATCTCGTAAACTTGTATGTCATGGACCCGCATTTTCATGCCGTCCCCCATGACTTGGGACTATCTATGGATGCCATAATAGATTTCAAATTTGGGATGTTCGTTCACGAAAACAGATATCATTTCAGAAATCATAGCTTATCACATTTCATTTGGAACATAATTTCATATAAACGTATCTTTACGATAACGTTACTCACAGTGGTTCCAATAAGTGGTCAATCAATCCTCGAGTCTTGACCTACAATCACAAAATACATAACACAAGTATGTCTTATCATTACACATTCATGTGGCCAACACAGCTTAGCTTACATTATATTGATTCTTGTTCTTTCTTATCACAATGCTGAAACACACACACACTTGCAATCCTTTGACTTAGTACAATCATTCCTTAGTGTGTTTCTAATCCATAACCTCATTACTATGGCTTAATTAAGGCTTAGGAATGCCTAAGATGCAATGAGGATGCCAAAACATGCCTTGAAACACTTAGGCAAAATTTTCTGAAAATAAGGTCCCCGCTCGAGCGTAGCTTTCCTCGCTCGAGCAGACATGCAAAGTGAGAGGGGTCGCTCGAGTGTGACTTCCTTCGCTCGAGCGATCTGCAAACTAGGAAAAAGTACTGGTTGGTCACAATCTACGCTCGAGCGGATCAACCACATACAAGGGGTTCGCTCGAGCGTGACTTCGGTCGCTCGAGCGGAGAGCTCATGCTTGCAAAAAAAATACTGAGAGCTCACATTCTCTACTCGGGCGCAGGTTTCCTCGCTCGAGCGGATTGCAAAATTCTGGGTTTCCAAAAACAGAGTTTGAGCTTCAAAATGCGATTTCAATGGCAAACTCGTGCGTGGCTTGATCAAAACACTTGGAAAGCTTTTCTAAAACATGAATACATGATCATTCTCAAACGTTTAGCTCAAAACTCAAGGATTTAGCAAATTTGAACTTAAAGCCTCATGCATGAAAGATTTTTCAAACTTCTTTCTTGATTTCTCTAAAACATGCAAATGGTTGGTATGAATCCATGAATTTCCAAAACATTATGCAAGATATGGACTCACATGCTAGCAATAACTTCAAAACTCTAACAAAAAAAAAATGATGGAAGCAAAAGGTTTGTCCCCAAGGATGCACATGCAAAATATCTATAAGCCCAAAGACCCACTTCTTTTGCTAATTTCATGAAAATGGTTCAAAGATGTGCTGAAATCACGATGCATGAGAGTTAACTGCAGAATTTAAACATAGAATCCTTACCCAAAGCTTGTTCCCAAATTATGAGAGGTGAATCTTCCTATTTCTTTTCTTCTTCTTCAAACTTTTGAGCTTTCTCACTCTAAAGCCAAACTCTCTCTCTCTCTAGCTTGAATTCTCTCAGTATAAGGACTCAAATAAGCAAAAAGGAATGATACAAACATTCTCACACTTAGCTGAACAAACACAACTTACACTCTCACACTTTGAATACACTATACGTGCACACACATGTACTACTCCAACACACCCACAAGGGTTTATCCTCTACACTCAACACCACTAAGGCTTAGCACACCTTACTCTTAATCACATCTTGGATCACTAAAAGGATTAGATTAGGCACCAATCATGCATTAATTAAATCAAACATAAGTAACCTTAATTTATTCAGGTTAGCACGAATTCAGTTAATCCAAAATAGTCCCTTCAAGGCTCAATTTAATCACATGCGAGTCTTATTGAACTGAATCAATTTTTAATAAAAAAATCGCCATAACGCTCTAAAAATTCCAAATAACGCATTGATGTAATCAATTTCGGTTTCGGGTGCCGATAAAGTTTTCAATTTACATATTAAAGCGGAAATCCAAATAGATATTTCTACAAGTAACCGATAGAAGCCAACTATCGTGCAAATTACATCATAAACCATAATTTATTTTAATCCTCTCAATTAGCATCCTTAATTTCTGATTAGTGGCTAATTGCGGGTAGGGGTCATTACACTTTAGGTTGGGCTATGTACCCATCAAAAAGGATTGGAGAAGAAATGGAGGAGATAATAGAAAGGGCCAAGGCAAAAAGGGCCGAGAAGCACTATGACCTGATTCATAGACCAATGTGGGGAACATTGAATGGGCGCTTTGTCAGGGAATGAGAGGATTTTCCTTTCTGCGGCTTTCTTGAGCCTTGGATGGATTCTTCAACGAAAATGTGTTTCCCAGGTTTTGAAATCTTCTTTGACTACCAACTTCAAGGTAGTGATGAAGAGAGGGGCGATTCAAGTATCGAAGTTGGCCAAAGTAAAGATGATGATTCAAACAATAGTGAGGTTGAAGCAGGGGCAGCACTGACCAATCTCTTGACAGATCCTGAAACCAATACAGAGACCTTGGGGGATATCTTTATTGTCTTTATGATCAGAGAGGAACCGGTTGTGGACTCCACCAGTTGCATTCTGGACGCGTCGAGGGTGCCATGCCTTACTTGGCAGTTAGAGAAGGGTTTTATTTCCAGTTCTGAATAGGATGAGGAGTCGGAATCTGATTCTATCGAGTCTATTGAGTTGAAATCAGATTCAAGTCAGTCTGGGGAGTTAGAGTCTGGCACTTCCTGGAGTGGTAACCTGAATGTCAAGGTCCTCTTTCATTTTCTCTTTTGAGTCTATTGAAACTGAGGAGCTAGAACTTCTTAATGATAATACTACAGATTTCGTTTGCTTCTCTATGCTGTTGATTTATTGCATTGACCAAGATTTTCAAAATTTTCATGAAAATGAAGAGGAACAAATTCCTCAGGCTTTGAAAAACTTGATTGACCTAGAAGAGGAGAGGTGTGCTAAGCTCTGCATAGATGAAATCATTGCAATTAATGTGGATATTGAGAAGGTCCCCCGTTTAGTCCAGATTGAGTCCACATTCTCTTCGGAGGAACGCGAGTGTTTAATCACTTTATTAAAAGATTTCAAAGATGTTTTCTTATGGTCCTACAAAGACATGTCTGGAATTAATCCTGAGATTGTACAGCACCGGATCCCTTTTGACCATGAGGCCTGACCTATCAAGCAGAAACTCCGCAGGATTCATCCCAATTGGGCACTAAAGATCAAAGAAGAGGTCACTAGGCAGATTGATGCCCAGTTTTTGATGGTATCTGAATATCCAACTTGGTTAGCCAATATTGTTCTGGTTCCAAAAAAGAATGGCAAAATTAGGGTTTGTGTCGACTTCCCAGATTTGAATAGGGCTAGCCCAAATGATGACTTTTCATTGCCACACATCAACAAGTTGATAGACTTCACTACTGGCCATGCGTTACTATTATTTATGGATGGGTTTTCTAGATATAACCAGATTTTGATGGCGCCTGAAGATAGAAAGAAGACTGCATTCACTAAGCCATGGGGTACCTACTACTACAGGGTTATGCCGTTCGAGTTGAAAAATGCTGGGGCTACATATTAGAGAGCTGTAACCACAATTTTGCACGACATGATCCATAAAGAAGTCGAGGTGTATGTGAATGACATGATTATCATGTCCAAAGAACGTGAAGGCCACTATACCGCGCTAAAAAAATTCTTTGAACGGATCAGTGAGTACAGGTTGAGGTTGAACCCACAAAAATGCACTTTTGGGGTGACTACAGGAAAAATGTTGGGAATTCTGATCATGCAATTGAAGTAGATCTATCCAAGATCAAGGCCATCTTAGAAATGCCACCACCAAGGACTAAAAAGGAGGTGCGTGGCTTTCTAGGCAAAGTGCAATTCATAAGATGGTTTATCTCAAAATTAATCTTGACTTGTGAACTACTATTGAGTCTCTTAAAGAAGGGAAAGAAGTTCCGATGGGAGGATCGATGTCAGTTTGCTTTCAAACAGGTCAAGGAATACCTTCAGAATCCGCCCATATTGTTGCCACCAGAATTGGGAAAGCTACTGATTATGTATCTATCGGTAACAAAGACAACCACGAGGTGCATGCTAGCACAAAAATTAGAAGCTAAGGTGGAGAAGGCTATCTATTATCTGAGCAAAAAAATGTTAGACTATGAGACTCGCTATACTCCTCTGGAGAAGGCTTGTTTAGCTTTGGTTTGGGCCACTAGGAAGTTGAGACACTACATGTTAGCTCACTCTGTAATTCTGGTTTTGAGATTAGACGCCATCAAATATCTCTTTGAGAAACTAGTATTTACGGGTAGGCTAGCTCGTTGGTTGCTTCTTCTCTCCAAGTTTGACTTCAAGTACATCACTCGCAAGTTAGTCAAAGGGAGAGTAGTAGTGGAATTTTTGGAAAACCACCCAGTGGAAGGAGATGAAGCAATAAAGTACATGTTCTCAAATAAAGAGATTTTGTAGGTAGAAGAGCAGACATGGACAATGTACTTTGACGGAGCCATTAATCAGTACGGTTATGGGATAGGTGTGTTGCTTATAGCACTCGACGATTCCCATATATCCATAACCTTCAAACTCTGATTCAAAGTGTCCAACAATGAAATACAATACAAGGCGTGTATCGTTGGATTAGAAGCTGCCCTAGGGGCAATAAGGTTGGACATCATCGGAGACTCGAACCTGGTTATTTCTCAAGCCAACGGAGACTGGAAGGTCAAGGAAGAGAAAATGAAGGTTTGTCATCAGACCTTGGACATTCTGATTTCGAGGTTTGAAAAACTGACATTCACACATCTGCTAAGAGAGAACAACCAGTTTACTGATGCGCTGGCAACTCTATCCTCCATGGTAGACATACCACTCGGGATGAAGATGTGTCCGATCATCATTGAACAAAAGTGCACACCTGCTTATGAGAGAATAGCAGCAATAGACAAAGTTCAAGACAAAAACCCTTGGTATTATGACATTTGGAACCTTCTAGAAAAGGATGCATATCTACAAGGGGCAAATGCAGAGGATAAACAGGGAATACGACATTTGGCCGTTTAGTTCATCATCTGCGGAGATAAGTTGTACAAGAGAGGCTATCTGGGAATGCACAAGCTCTGCATCGAAGAAGATGAGTCGAAACGTCTCATAAAGTCCATTCATAGAGGAGAATGTGGAGCACACATAAATGGTGTGATGCTAGGTAGGAAGATCCTTAGGCATTATTGGTCAACCATGGAGGAGGTTTGTATTAACTTTGTTCGGCAATGCCATAAATGTCAAATTCATGTTAATCGTATGAACGTCCTGCCATCAAAGTTCTATAACATGACTTCCCATGGCCTTTCTTAGTCTGGGGAATTGACATTATTAGGGTTGTCTTGCTAAAGGGTTCAAATGGACATGAATTCATCTTGGTAGGGATCGACTATTTTACTAAGTGAATGGTTCACATATGGCCAAGTTCATCAAAAACAACATCATCTGCAAGTATGGGGTACTAAATGAGATTATTTCAGATAATGGCTCACACTTTAAAAAGGAGGTGGCAGATTTGCTTGAGAAATACAATGTGGCTTTTCACAAGTCATCAACATACAGACCACAGACCAACGGAGCTGTTGAGGTTGCCAACAAGAATGTCAAGAACATCTTGTGAAAGATGGTGGAAACCTACAAAGACTGGCTAGATAAACTGCCTTTTGCACTTTGGGGTTATAGGACGTCGATTCGAACATCCATAGGGCTACCCCCTATTCTCTAGTATATGGGATGGAAGTTGTTTTGCCGATTGAGATCGAAGTACCGTTGCTGAGAATCATGGCCGGGTGTCAGATAACAGAGGCGGACTGGCAGCAGAACAAATTCGAAGAATTGATGTTGTTTAAGGAGAGAAGATTAAAGGCATTGTATCACATCCAAAGATATCAGCACAGAATTGCCAGGGCCTTTAACAAGAAAGTCAAATCTAGAAATCTCAAAAAAGGAGATATGGTACTAAAAAACAACCGAGCCCCTATCTATGACCCTAGAGGCAAGTTTAGACTCAATTGGACTAGTCCTTACATCATCAAATCAATTTAGTCAGGAGGGGCGATTATCCTTATAGATTTAGATGGCTTGGAGTTCTCATAGCCGATCAATATGGACAAGTTGAAGAAATACTATCCCTGAGTGGCTCGCTAGGCCGAAAACCTGAAAGGGCAACCTAGGCAAAAGTTAGGTTATGAAAAAAAATAGAAATAAAGAAAAATAGAGCTTGCAAGGTTGAAAACCCGAAAGGGCGGCTTTGGAAAAAATTAGAGCGCAAAAGGAGAGTGTTAATACTCGAGTGAACCTGACTCGAACTATGTAAGGCCTAATTCCTATCTTTGGGATACGTCATCCCGAAGTTCGACCATAACCATCTCCAACTCAACTGTCCTATTCATTTGATTGTTTGGTCTATCTTTCCGTCATCTGTTAGTTTGGTTGTGTTACCTCCATTTGTTAGAAGAGCCAGTTGTAAGATAAAACAAGTGATGGTAAACACAGTTGCAGACAGTTATGACTCTTTCGATTCGAGGTTGTACATCTTGAGGATTGATTCTATGTGTGTTAGGTGGTGGCTATTTTCGAAAATGGTTTTGAAAAGTTTTAATGAAGGTGATTTTTCTTAAAATTTTGCCTTTTACAACACAAACCATTATTTGGATCAAAACGGAAAATTTTTAGTGCTCACAACTTTAATTGCATGATTTCAACACAAGTACATTCTCCAATTTTCTAATTAAATCAAAGTTATTTTTACATTAAAAAAAAAAGGGGGGGTAAAGCGATGAACTAGGGGCACAGTCGAGTCAGGTTTTTTGTCCTTTACTTGCGCTTCGAATTCTCGTCACCTTAATCAAGCAATCGCCGGAAAATGCACAGTAGTTGTCGCCGGCGATGTTTTTTCGTCAGGCGATCGATCGGTGATGTTTTGTTTTGTGTTCGTTTTATTCCGGTAAACATAAAGGGGACGTTTGGGATGGTTTTTGCTCGTTGTCGCTGACGATGCTTTTCGCTCGGGCGGTCGACCAGTGATGTTTTGTTTTGTGTCCATTTTATTCTAGCAAGCATAAATGGGTGGGTTTGGAATGGTTTTTGCTCTATTTTTTCTTTCATTGAGCTGTATTTTGTGTTTTGGTCAGCCATAGGCTCGACATCCAGTTCAGAATTCATTGAAATGCAACCATTTTCAAATTCAAAATTCAACACAAAAGGTATTCATGCCATTCGGATTTGCAAAACAAAACTCTTTTATTAAAAGTTGCCATTCGGATCCTTGATCAAAGTTGTACAAAAAAGAGTTGAAGCTATAAGTGCCCACTCAAAAAAAAAAAAAAAAAAAAAAAAAAAAAAGAGAAAATGAAAAAGGAAAAACAGAGGAGGTAATTATTTTCTTAGTTTCCGGTAACAGTCTGCGGTAGAGATTACAAAGAAATCTTTGTCGCCCTGACTCTACCATTAGTTGTCTCGCTTCATCTTCACTCCTTCAAAGCTCTTGAAGACTCTACCTCGGCCTTGGCAGAGTTTCCAAAAGAAATTATTCCCCGCCGACCATCAAATATGGAGTGCGAAGGTACTCTGAATAAGGCCATGGAGGTGGCCTGTCGTTTTAGCTTTTTATTCTCTTTTTTTTGTGTGCTAATCTCTCCTTGAGCATCTTTATACATACGTTGAAGCAGGGAGAGTTGCGCTAACAGTGACACACTTTAAACATCCTATTCTGCAGTCGATGAGACAAGTTAGAGGCTGCAGTCATGGTCTTCGCACATGACCTTAGCGTATATGAGTTAGCCTCGATGTCAGATTGTGTTGCCATTATTTGCTCAACTGACATCGCTAAAAAGCTGAGAACAAAGGAAAGAAAAAAGGGCACACGGTTGAGGTTCAAGGGAGTCAGAACCAGTTATCTCTATTGTGGACTCGTTGAGCTTTGGAAAAAGAGTAAAAGAACCGCAGGAAAAGGCCATGTCAGAGGAAAGTGATGCAAAAGAAAGGGGTTGTAAAGTGGTGGTAGAGAGAGTTCACAGCTTTTTGCTCTGCCTCTCTTACAGGCCTTGGTTTAAGCAGAAAATGAGGAAGGAGAAGAAGACACAAGAGAGAGAGAGCCGAGGCAATCATTGATGAATCAGGGTAGTTGGCTATGGGCCAGCTGACGGAAATGTTGAAACCGTGTGTCAGGCGCGACATTCGAAGGGAGAGAGAGACGTATATATATATATGTATAGGTGTTTGTATGTGTATCTATATGTCTGTATATATATATGTATATCTTTGTATGTATATATATCTGCTTGTATATACTCTGTATGTATATGTATATTGATGTATATGTATACTTCTGTTGTGTATACTGATGCCTTTGTACATCGTTTAAACTCAGTTAAAACCTTCCCTCTCTTCATATGAAATACGATAAAGATACGTCTGTTGGTTACATCACTATTATTCTCCTCGGTTAAAATATGAAATATGTTGAGATACGCCTGTTGGTTACACACTTGTTGTTCTCTTTGGTTAAAACCTTTTCTCTCTCTGTATGAATTACGTTGAGATACGCCTGTTTGTTACACCCTTGTTGTTCTCCTCAGTTAAAACCTTCCCTCTCTCCATATGAAATACGTTGAGATACACCTGTTGGTTACACCATTGTTGTTCTCCTCGATTAAAACTTTCCATCTCTTCGTATGAAATACTTTGAGATACACTTGTTGGTTACACCCTTGTTGTTCTCCTCGGTTAAAACCCTCCCTCTTTCCGTATGAAATACGTTGAGATACGCTTGTTGGTTACACCATTGTTATTCTCCTCGGTTAAAACCTTCACTCTCTCCGTATAAAATACGTTGAGATACACCTATTGGTTACACCATTGTTGTTCTCCTCGGTTAAAACCTCCCATTTCTCCGTACGAAACACAGAGAGACATGCTTGTTAGTTGGACTGTTCCCTCTTTTCACGCGAAACGTGTTTGGAATTGTTATTTTCTTATTCCTTTCTGTGTGAGGCACGGTTAGATTTGTTTTTATTTAAGTTAAGGCTTCTTTCATTCATATGTTGTTAACTTGATTATTGCTCATTGCATTGTCTTACATGATCATGGATTTTCAAAATAACCGGCTTTGTGAAGCGTGCAAGTCCAGTTTTCAAGTGTAGTCTTGTGCATATAGCATCTTGTCCCTAAACTACGTTGGCTTGATTTCTTGTAATGGGATACGTAGGCAACCTTCAAGTTCAACCACTTGTGTTTGCATTTTGATTGCTTGCCCAAATTCTTACGGCCTCTTCAAATAGGTCATCTTCGAACTTTGACATTCACTTACGTCATTTCATGACTTCGAGCTCTGTTAAAGAGAAGTAACTGTAGACACTCCATTTTGACCGGCCCTAAGACTTGGGCGCTTTCTGTTGATTACCCGATGATGACACTTAGAATGTGTTTCTCATAGAATCCTTAGAAGAGAGATAGAATTTGAGCTTTAATCCCAACCTTCACACATTTTTGGCTAAACTATTTTAGACCTTAAAACCCTTTTTTCAAAGTATTTTTCCAAATGTTTCTATGATGTTCTGAGGCTCCCATTTCAATTAAAATATTACACTTTTCAGTAAACTGAGTAAGGACAAAATGGAAATAAATGGAAGGAATGTGAACTCTTTGAAAAATATTTAAAAACATCTTGTTTATAGATTTGGAGTTGAAAAAAATAGAAGGGGATGGAAGAAAACTGGTTTAGGAAAAGGATGAGCATCAAATTGTTAAGAAAAAAATGAACAGCCTTCACTAAATTAGGCATATCTCTTTGTACACTTGGAATTTAGATGTGAGGCCACCACCATTGGAAAGTAGACTTCGGAGGCTTCAATTTAGACTCAAGAATCACTTAACACCGAGTCCAGATAAGGGAGATATACCCATTTGAAGTTGGGCTTTAGAGTAGATTTGTTTGACCCAGCCCGAGATAGCAATAGACCCTTTTTTTTTTGTGTGTTTGGTTTGGTTGGGACAGCCCATTGACCAATTTTCTGATATATTCATCACCAAATGCATATACACTGAGCCTCCATTATCTAGTGCTTGATCCATTGGAGATAAGGCTCCACTTTTGTCTCCCATTAGCTCCATTAATGCTCTATTATCTTCCTTTATGCTCTATCTTGTCTTCCACCTTGTTTTCCATCATTTCGCCACTTGCTTAGCCTATATGTATACATCAGATTGTTGAGAGGAGTAAGAGGATTGATTAAGGAGAGAACATTTGATCTAGAGAAAAGAGTGAAAAAAGAGAAAAAAGTTGAGTTTTTGAGCTAAAAACACTCATATCTTCCATATACACCCCATACCTTCCATACAAACTGAAATTCCATCTTTTCTACACCCAAAACTCCTCCATAAATTCTAAAATACTGGAATTTTAGTAGCTTTGATCAAGAGGAAGAGTGGGTGTTGGTAAAAGTGAACAAAAACAAGAGAAATAATCACTTTTCACTACATACACCTCTAAGCCATCATTCTAGCAAGAATTGCAAGCTCTCAAATTGAGGTTTGAGAATATAATTCATATACTTGAGGATGATCAAAAGGAAGTTTAGAAATCATGAAGTTCATTCTTTCTTGAAAAGGTGAATTTTTAATTTATTTCAATTTCTTGCATTTTTTTACTTATTTTGCTCTTTTATTTATTTCAATGTAGATATGTGAATGTGATGGTAAGAGAGATTGACAAACCTCAATGCTTCAGATTCTGAATTAATCGCCCAAGCTTTCAGAGGTAAGCTACAAAAAATGATCGAGAGAGATAAACATACAGAAAGGATGAATGGTCCAAGTACACACACACACACACACACACACACACATACACATATATATAGAAATGTATGTATGTATGTTCTTAGAAATTTCTAAAGCAAATCACAAGGCAATGAGAAAAAATTCGTCACACTCACAATGCAAATCACCATAATATAATACACATTAAAAAATCAAATGGCACAGATTTATACTTGAAATAACATCAAATTGAAAACAAACCATGTCCGAGATCTAGCAAAACTTACACGACGAACACAATGATCGGCTATAGATAACATTTATGTCTTGAATTTTAGCAAAAAAATAAGCTATGACCATTAGATCGTTCATAGATCAAGCACCAATTCATTATATACACAAATATTATAATAGATAGTTGCAAGCCCTAGCAAGGCAAAAAAATTGAACTCACTAATTTTGATAGACTAGTGGAGAGCTCGATCAACAGAGATCTAAGGAAAGAGACGATTTAGAAAGAAAGAGTTGCCACTTTTATAAATCTGAGTATATATTTGAGTGTGGGGCTTTACTGCGGCAGTGATGATGGTGGGAGTTGCAGAGTTAAAGTGGCTGACGAAAGAGGAAGCGGTGGTCCATGGTACTACGACAAAAGTCAATGGAGGACGATGGAAACGCTACAGCGGAGCGATTGACCTAAATGTGGAGGCCAACCGATCGAATTGAAGATGACGGCGATAACGAAGATCTAGAGAGGAGGTAAGAAAGCGATAACGTGGAGGCGAAAAAGAGAGAGAGAGTTAAGTGGAGGATGATGATAATAGGAGGCGACGGCGGAGCTGAAGGAGGGAGATGAAGCGGTAAGAAAGAGAGAGAGAGACGGCGGCGGAGCTGAAAGAGGGAGATGAAGCGATAAGAGAGGGAGAGGGAGATAGAGAGTTTGGTTAGGGTTTGGGGTGGGTTTGGTTTGGAAACAATATATATATACATGGGTATTTTGGTCATTTTGTAGGAGCTTGTCCTTATGGACGAAGTATATTAAATTGTGAATTTTTAGACAAACAAAATTTAAATTTGAATTTTATAGACCGAGTGCCCTTTAAAAAAAGTCAACAATGAAAAAGAATCCAAAATTATTTAGAATTGAATAATTTAAAAACCTAATAGTGTTTAAAAGTTCCAAAAAAAAAAAAAAAAAAAAAAAAAAAAAATCTTAAGTTTTTTAACCTAATTGTAAAATATTAAAAATTGTGTGAAACGTAACATTTGGCCACAAAAAAAAAAAATTAATAATTAAAATAATTCATAAAAAATAAAATTAATTGTCATATAAAATAATAATAATTATATAAATAAACAAAATAGTTATGCCACTGTGAGGTTGGTTTTGGAAATAAACTATTTTAGTAATTTTTAATTTTAGCTAAAATATGAGGCATAAAAAAGAGAAAATTGGTTATAAATCCAATCTAAGGAAAGTATAATGCATTAGGTCCGGTGAATATTTTTTATTGGTAAGAGGTCCATACTTTGTGAAATAATTTAGTGAAAAGTCCTAAAAGACATTTTGTTTCCAAGTTTACCCTTTGACTTTTTTTATCTGTTTGACTTTTTGTTGACTATTTATTCAAATTTATATCTATCTGTTCAAATATTTTGCCTATCTATTCAAATATTTTGTCTATCTGTTCAAATTTATATCTATCTGTTCAAATTTTTTAACTATCTGTTTAATTTTTCCCTTATCTGTTCAATTTTTTTCCTAAACAATTTCTTATCTGTTACTCAAATTTAGAAGTCCATTTTTCCTATCTGTTTGAAATTCACAAACTAATTTTTTTTATTTTGAAATTATCCACCACCAACACTTAAATATTACACAAAAATTCATAAATTATTAGTATCTGTTCAAATTTTGAACAATTTTACCTTATATTTGTTCAAAATCTAAACCACATCCCACTTATTTGTTCAAAATTTTTCATGTATTTATTTCACCATCACCATCATCATCACCACCATCACCATCACCATCACCATCACCATCATTATAAGCAACTAAAAAAAATAATAAACTTAAAAAATAATACAAGTATAGATCTGTTCAATTGAACAAATTAGTGGCTTTCTCCATAGATTTAGATATACCACACACTCACACACCAGATCTAAGCCACTATCTATTCAAATTTTGATAGATCTGTTATAGATCTATTCAACAACAAAACAAAAGAAAAAAAAAATCTTTTTACTCTCAATTTTTTTATCTCTATCTGTCTAATTTTTTTTTCTGTTGCAATCATCATAAAAAAAAAAAAAAAATCCAGATCATCATCAACGACAACAATAAGAACAAGAAGGTAGATGAAAAAAAAAAAAAAAAATCAATCAAGTAATAAAACATCCCGTTTGTTTAAACACAGATTTGAAGGATTTCAATACACAGATAGTTTTGGTTGCACATAGTAATAAATTCAATCTTGTATATGTTTCAGATTAAATAAGAAAGTTCAGATTCATGACCAAAACTATCATCATCTAGAGAGATTAATACATTTATGTCGAACTTGATTACATATGGATCTGCAGTATATATATATATATATAACTTGAGCCTGAAAATAGCTAAAAGAGTAATAACTACAGATCATCATCAGAGCACATTGTTGTGCAATCCATCCATCCAAAGAACTGGTTTTCCGATGAAATTGTTTTGTTCCTCTACCTCTGGTACCTCGTCACCGAAATTGCCAGTCTCTCTCTCTAGAGGTTGCCTCATGCTAAACAACAGAATAATACCACCGTTCTCTCTATTGCCTATCGTCTTTTCATCATTGCAGCCTTACTTCATCCGCCGTTAGAAATCGTCGCCATATCCGTCAACGTCTCAGATCTTAGAGATCTCAAGTCACCAGAATCGGTTATGTTACTACCAGATTTGAGTTGAAGAGAGAGAGAGAGAGAGAGAGAGAGAGAGAGAGATGGTTTGGTTTGGAAACCTTAGCTGACAAATAAGTAAGATCTATAGAAGGGGTATTTTGGTCATTTTGTCTAACGCTTGGACCTTTGGATAAAAAAAATTTAGGATGATTCTACTTACACCACTACTTTACCTCTTTACATCTTCCATCTCATTATACCACTAAAAAAAATATAACTCTCATTACACCTCCATTATATTACCAATACTAACCCTAAATTAACCCTTTCATCTCTTTACACCACTTAACTTTTTGATCTTCTAATCTAATTGGGTTAGTAATTTTTGGTGCTAATTTTGAATGTTAAAGTTCAAATTTTGGTCATCTGTTTCGTCAGATTTTTGTTCTTTGTTTTGATCTTCTAATTTTGAATTTTGAATGTTAAAGTTCAATTTTGAATGTTGAAGTTGAAATTTTGGTCCTCTATTTTGATCTTTTATGTTTTGATTTTTGGGTTTTGTTTATTTTGTTACATAGTCTGTATATGGATACACAATTTTATGTTTATGTTTGTGTTTGTAAATTTGTATTTTCTTTTTGGCATCTCATATTGGATATGATGTTTGGTTTGGATAGAATTATTAATGGCTTAGGATACTTCTATTTTAGAGGTGCTTGGATTGAGTGATTTGATGAGAAATAGCAAGAAATTAAGTGAAAGAGAACTCCTTTCTAGAAGTTTCTTGAATTATGAAGTTGTCATGATGGAACTCATGATTGTTAAATTATGTAGCATAGCAAGAACAAAATTAATGGAAAGGGGGAAAGCAAACTAATTTCTTTGTGATTTAGCAACTTCAATTAGTTCTTGGCTCTTGCTTGAATAAAGTATTTATACTCTTTCTGAGAAACTATGGCTAAGAAACTATTATGTATGGTTGCTTATGTAGAGTTTTGTCTTTTGAACCTGCATCACTTGTTTTTGAGAGTTGTGTACCAACACTTTTAGAGTTAGCATTTTTTTGATGTTATAGAAAGCCCCCATGATAGCATAGTATTTTTCAATTAAAAATAAATTATAAAAATATCCTATTCTATTCAACATCAATATTGAAAAGCCTAGAACTCACAATATTATAAAAAAGCAATACTATTATAATTAATGGAAAACAAATCCATCCAAAGTAATTACATTGTCTTTGTAATGTACCAAAATATAAATAAACAACTTAAGTTCCAAATGTAGCCACCTAAAAGTCAAAATAACCAACTCTATCAAATACCTCACTTCTTCACCTACAAACTTCTCATCCTTCAAGCTTGCTTCTTAAACGAATTTGATCCCTCTTCGCAATAGCAACTACAAAAGAATAATAATTAAAGGCATTTAAAAACTAAGGGTGAATAATTAAACAATCCATAATCCCAAGGGATTCAACTTTGGTTTAATACCAAATGGAAAAAAAAGAAAAAAAAAAACAAAGAAGATATCATTCAAGAATACACAGGTCAATAACTTTAATTCAATTTACATAAAAGAGTGTCAAATTAATGAGATTACTTGAGTAAATCAGGCAATACCCAAAAAAAACAAAAAAAAAAGAGGAAAAGAGTTATAGGTGCAAAATAGAGAGTATCCTCTCTAGAGTTAATGTTTTGACACATGATTTGGGCTAGGGTGTGAACTAATTATGAAGTAGAAGGGTGCCACATGGACGAGCAAACAAAAATGAGTTGGATTTCAGCATTTCAAATCCACTGCCAATATATCACCTAATCCAACATACAAAAGCAAAACACAAGTCATGGATTTATCATCTATCTCACATTATCTTTTCGAATTTCTCACTTATAGCCTAAAATAATTTATTAAGTTTAATTAATACAATTGTGAATGCTTCATCATATTATATAACAATGAATTGCTTACCTTAAATTCTACAGTTGTCATTTCTTTTAGGAAATTCTTCCAATCCTAAATTGATTTGATGTTATTAGGGCGCAATTTAAGCATTTCTTTTTCATTTGGTGCTTTTCTGATTTTTCTAACTAATCTTGATTTGGTGGTCCTCCAAAGATCCTTCATCAACTTAAATATGTGATATTTTTTGCCACTCTTCATCTACCTTGAATCTTACTTGCCTATTGTATTAGCATCAATGATATGATTCGTTCATGTTTGATGAAAAAAAAATTATTAATTTTATACTTCACCTGAATAGATTTCCATTGGACTTCTCTCATCTCTAGAGGAAGTTGCTTCCAATTAGGAAGTGTTATAGGCACGATCTCTTGAACGAGAACACCTAAGAAGGAGGATAATTTAGCCGATATATAACCAATTGGTTGATTTTTCTCATTAACCTTGATTTCAATTCCATTACTACCATCTGCACCATTAGTATTTAATTTGGAGGGGCCTTTTTTTCCTTTAACATTTGTGATCCTTCTGTAGGGATTGTAGGTGTTTCTGCGAAATGTTGTGGCAAGAGGTTGGATGGTACTTTAGAAGACCCCTCACTCAATGTTTGTCTATGATATGATCTCTTCTTACAACTTGTAGCCATTCCAAGAAAACAATAACTAAGCATCAGGTTTCAAAATTAGTTAGTAAACATAATTAAAAGAAGTAAGATAAACAAAAACACAACATAATTAATAGTATATAAACTGTAAATGCATTGCAGCTACATAAACTCAAAAGAACAAATACTAGATGTTAAATTAATAAAATGATAAAAGACAATTTGAGGATTATATGTATAATGTCTTAATACAAAGTTTCATTCAATGAACATAATATTTTAGACTATATCAATGAATATATTGTTTCAGACCACGTAAGATGTTTCGAAGGAGTCATGAAATTAAAAGGCCTTTTTGTAAAGTTGATTACCTAAATTGGAATGAGCTTGAGGGATAGTTCTAGTTCTGTATTTGAGATTGATTAATTATTTTAGAGTCATTCAAATAAGAAAAAATAGAAACTATAATCTATAGATATTGTATATATGATTGATTAGTAGAATTTCCCCTTCACTTATCATTTTAATAATTTTTTTCTCTAAACATCATGTATTAATAAATCATGTATTTTGCTCTTCTATAATTAGAATTTTTTTCCCCTTTTTATACATTTGCACATTCAAATTTTTTTTTTTAAATTTAAAATTGAATGTTATCTAGAAATTATGGTTTCTTTGCTGATATTGTTTACATCAATAATTTAATATATTCAAGTTTTTGCTGATATTGGATTTAATGGTTTTTTTACACAGAAATGGTTAGTGGTGTCTTACGTAAGAGGCCAACAGAAGACGTGCTAGGCAAACAGAATCTGAAGCATTGGAAGTGAATGTCCCTGTAAAGGAGGATGATCATGTCAATGTGAATAATGATTATGTTGACGACGATGTTGGTGTGGAGGATGACGATATCGATAATGATATTGGTGTAGAAGCTGACCTCATGGAGGACGATGTTGGTGTGGATGATGACAACACAAAACTAGTACTAGGTGCTCCAGAGGATCCTTCATTGCTAATTAGCTTCCGTAACCATGTTGTTTAGAAGAAAAAGGTATTTTTTGAATTTCTCAACAATAAACTAATCGTATGTACTATATGCTTCAAATTATTTATATGTTTTATGTAAAATGCAGGAACATGGACATCTTAAATGTTTGAATCTTTCCCAAAAGCTTGTTGAGTGGCCATGGATGTCACCGACAGTAAAAAATGCTAGGTAGAGACATTTGGTTGAGCAGTCTGGTCATAGTGTCCTTATTGATCACACATATCAGCATGGCAATAGAGTGGCAATATCCGCTTTCATCGAAAGGTGGCATCTAGAGACAAATACAATTCACATGTTAGATGGTGAGATGACTATCACGTTAGATGATGTGCGGACCATACTTGACATTCCAGTCACTGGAGGGCTTTGTCATGTCCTAAGTTAATAAGATACGAGGCTGTTGAACTAGTGAGTGCTACTTTGGGAGTGCTAGTGAATGATGCATTTGCAGAATTAGTTCAATCTCATGGGCAATCCGTGAAGCTAGAGTGGTTTAGAATCAGATTTCATAAAGTTAAAGATACAAATGATGCAAATTTCATACAATACGCAGCCAGAGCTTACTTGCTATATTTATTAGGTTGTACCCTCTTCGTTGACAAGAGTGTGACTCGAGTACCCGTTGCTTACTTACACATGTTGACTGACATTGATGTTGTTAGCTCATATGTATGGGGTGCTGTAGCTTTAGCATTCCTGTATAGACAATTAGGACTTGTTAGTAGGGTTGGTGTTAAGTAGATTGCTGGTTACTTAAAGCTATTGGAAGCATGGATTTATGAGCATTTTCGTTTAGGAAGGCCTTATCCAAATTTGACCTATTCTGATAAACAACCTCGTGCTTGTCATTGGAGTTCGTGAAGAGATGAGGGTTTTACAGAAGACCAATTGCAGACATTACGAGAGCAGCTTGACATGTTACGTGCTAATGAGGTTAGGCATTTTATAATAGTGTCATATTGTAAAAAAAAAAAAGATTTTATAACTAACATTATGCATTGCCTATTTGTAGATCGAGTGGGATCCATACCGTTTATGTAGGACACACCATCTACTTTATAAGGTTGCATATTATACTGGATATTTGAAATGCTTTGATATTGTTGAACCCTATTAACCTAATAAGGTTTTGCGACAGTTTGGTAGGGTCCAAACCATCCCACTAGCACCATTATCTCATGTTCGAGCTACATGATGTAGTAAACCAGGACAGTACAGAATCATGTATCAATACCATGACACGATATGGGCGTAATGAGAGAATCATGTGTTGTCTATTAACGCTTGTAGTATGCTTGTACAGCAGAGCCCATCTGAATGTGTACGGGGATACTGTTAGTGGTATGCTCGTGTTTCACACTGGGTTGTTCAAAATCCTACGCATCACTCTTAGTTTGATCCACGTGTTCAATGTCCTGAGAATGATGTTAATATGGATCCTAAGTGGGTAAGTGAATTGTGAATTAACTTATTTCACTTTTAAGTGGTTCACCATAAATCAAACACTAGGTACGATTTTTATTAATTTCTTTTCAGTGTAATGATACTGCTTTCAGTGTTGGTGCTACAATCCATAGGCTTGGTTGTGATGAGTGTGTCTTACACCCTGACATGCTGTATGAAACTGTAGCTCGCCTTTTTCGTGCCCCCTTTCAAAAACTTGAAAGAAGCCCTACAGTTTAGACTCCCGCGGTTCTGAATCTAATCTCACAAGTGCAATATGAAATTGATAATCACCAAAGAGTCTAAATCCGGCAAATCTTTTTGAAAAATCGATTTTAGATTTGCCAAAATTCAACTCATGTTTGTTTGCGAAAATGGTTTAGATTTGCCACCTCAAGTGGGCTTAAAGTTTGCGAATTTGCCACCAAACATAGTAGGCTTAAAACATGATTTGCCACTCAACAAAGTGGGTTTAAAACATACATTTGTTGAATCGTTCCAATTTAAGCAATAGGCCTTCATCCACAAGCATTCAAGCAGTTTAGCATTTATGAACATAGCCTCATGGCAAGCATGCGAAACATGGCAATATTCACACTCATACAAGTATGCTAAAGCGTAAAAACTCACCTAGTACTCCAAGCTAAGAAGATATGAGTTAGAAAACTATGCATGATTCCTAACCATGTAAAATGCCTAATGTAACACATGCAAAGAATTCAATTAATAGGCTCGGCTACTAATTTGGCATATGATTCAATTTGAACAACATGCGATTAAACACGTATTCAAAGAAATATTGAAATGACAATGTAGTTTGAATGATGCACCGAGCCTTGGTGCATGCAATACGAATGAATGGATGCAAGCATGCGATATGCTAATTAAAACATGTCCTTAATCTAACCATCAAAAGCGATTAAATAAAAGGGAGAAAGACGTGGGGTTGGAAGACATACACACACGCACGCACACTTATTACAACATTATGCCCTTGCAAAGAAGGGTCCGAATGAATAAGCTAACCAACTAGCTCAATTAAGCTAATTAAGCTAACTAATTATTACAAATCGAAATCGAACAACTAGTTAAACTAACTAATTATTTACAACACTTAATTAGCTACAACTAATTAATTACAACACGTATTTAAGCTAGATATTTAAATGTTAAATAAGCTTGGAATGCAAAGGAGGCTCATGCACGTGCTCGATTTCTACCCGAAAAGCCACCGTTTTGCTGCTGCAAGCCTCTGTTTGCACATTTGAACACTGATAATGCTGCCCACTTCCAGAATACTTCTGCTCCACCTTACCAACACACTGTGCAAATTTCACTGATGGTTGACAAGGGGCCAGTCTGCTATCAATGGTGGCCGATCGGTTACTGGTGGTGGTTGTCGGCCACTGATAACCTGGACTTCCTTACTGCATCAGAGAGCAAACAGAGCAAAATAGTGTATTTCTCAATGGTTGTTTGCACACTTTGCTTCTTCTTTTCATGGGAAAATCAAAGGAGGGACAAAATTTGGTTCATAAACCATCAATCAAGGAAATTCATTGCATGATGGCCTGTGAAACCAATTGTCCAAGTTTAATAAATGCAAAATGAGACCAAAATGACCATCACCCTATCATGCATGATCAAGGGCAATGGAGACCTAGGAAAATGACACATTTCATCAATTTTGAGTATGAAATGTCCCATTTTCCTTGTGTTCAAACTAACATTCGATTTGAACACATGCAATGCAGTACAAAGGAATGCTTATCTTGCTACTTTTACTTGCCAATTTTGTTTACACATTTTAGTTACCAAACCATTCATTAATCAATTTGTCCATTAGTGAGTGTCTTTTAAGATGAAAGAAGCGTCAACCAAGGAATAGTTTAAGGCATGAGAGAAGCTTCATGCCGTTGGTAATGAACCCTCAAAGGAGGATTAAACCATTAAGCATGAGTCTCCATCTAAAGCTTAAACAGCCTTAAGGTTGAAACAACCCTCAAAGCAAATAAAAAAGTGAAGAAATGAGGGAGATTGCAGAGATTATAAGTGCTGAAATTAGATGAGAAAAAACACTAAAACATGCAATCAACTCAAACCAATGGTGGTTAAAGCCTTAAAACGCCAAGCTAGTGAAAGGACTTACACTACAACAATGCAATACGAGACTCAAAAGGTACCAAACAACCAAAACAATGGCAAAATAGCTCAAAATAGAGCTCAAAACATGCTGGACTTAAGCCACAAAAAGCTAAAACATTAAGTTAATTCATGGGGCTAACTAGGCATGCAAAACAAGACATAAGGAGGGGAGGCTAACCCCTCCAATTTTGGACTTCAAAATGAGTTTTTTTATCACTGAAAAACCTCTGAAATTCAGTGGTTAAAAGGCCCAAAAAAAGTGGTTTGAAAGTGGTGAACAAAGGTACAAAAGCTTTACAAGCTAAGAAGTAAGAAGGGTGAACCACCCTTTAATTGAAAATGGCCTCAAACCACCACCTTTAGGCCACAAAAACAAAGTTTTTGACAGCTCAAAACCAACCCCAAAACAGTTGAAAAAGGTGGCAAAGCAAGTGTGCAAAATAAGTATAAAAGGAGAGTGTTATACCTCTTGAAGGGAAGACACAATTTGGCCAACAATCCAAGCCAAAACCTCCTCCTAGAGCTCAAAACAAGTCCCACGCTACCTCAGCCCAAAGACTAGCAACTCTTGTTAAGGATTGATAGACAAAAGTGGAATGTATCCAAGCAACTATGCACAAAATTACTAGAGAGAGAGAGAGAGAGAGAGAGAATTTTGTTCCAAAATTACTAACCTTGAAATATGAGAGATAGGTCATCTATATATAGAAAAATGTGAGCTTTGGTCGAAAATATCAAGCCTTGAACAACTAGAGCTTGTGGGGGACAGCTGGCCAAAAAAATCTAGCTTTTTTACCAGTGGCTGACAACCAAAAGTGTGCATTGTCGGCCATCAAAAATCTGCTTCCAAGCCCAACTTCAAATGGGCATATCTCCTTCATCTGAACTCTTTTATAGGTCATTCTTAAGTCTAAATTGAAGCCCCGAAAGTCTACTTTCCAATGGAAGTGGTGTCACATCAAAATTCTAAGTGTGAAAAGAGATATGTCTATTTTAGTGAAGGTTGCTCAGTTTTATCTTAATCGGATTGATGCCTAACTTTAACCAGCCATATCTCACTCATCCGGACTTGGATTTAGGAGATTCTTGAGTGTAAAATGAAACCCCGGAAGTCCACTTTCCAATGGTGGTGGCCCCACAATTAAAGTCCAAGTTTACAAAAAGGTAGGCCTGATTTAATGGAGGTTGCTCAGTTCTCCCTTAACAGTTGACGCCCAACTTCTCTCCTAACTAATTTTCTTCCATCTCCTCCAATTTTCTCCAACTCCAAACCTCTAAATAAGATGTTTTAAAGATTTTTTTAAAGAGTTCACCTCTCTTCCATTTATCTCCACTTTGTCCTTGCTCGGTTCACCGAAAAGTGCAATTTTTAACGAAATGCAAGCCTCGGAATATCGTAGAACAATTTTCAAAAATATTTTGAAAGAGAGGGCTTTAAGGTCTAAAATAGTTTTGGTTAAAATAGTTTTGGTCCACTTTCTCCTAAACAATGTTTTTTTAATTTGTGCTGGGCCTGTTCGGTAATACAATGCTAAACAATTTGAATTATTCTAGTGCCATGTTATCGGATAATTTTTTTTTTCCCAGCATTATGTTGTCGTTCAATTGCATAATTTTAGTTCGCTTCACAACAAAGCCAGTGGAGCCCACATTGAAGTGCCTGTTTGGTCACACAATGCGAAACAATTTACATAACTTCAGTGTTATAACGTCGGAATAAATTGATTTGTCCAGTGTTTTGTTGCTATACATTTACACAGCCACTTATTTCCAAATAATGTGGTAATAATTTGTGTTGGGCCTGTTCGGTAATAAAATGCTAATGAATTTCAATTAGTCCAGTGCCATGTTACCAAACAAACTATTTTTTCCCAACATTATGTTGCCGTACAATTGCATAATTTCAATTTGCTTCATAACAAAGTCAGTGGAGCCCACTGTGAAGTGTCTGTTTGGTCACGCAGTACTAGACAATTTACATTTTTCTGGTGTTATGTTGCTGGAAAAAATAGGTTTATCCAGTGTTTTGTTGCTATACATTTACAAAGCTACTTTGTTCCAAACGATAATTTGGACCTATTCGGTAATACAATGTTAATGAATTTAAATTAATCCAGTTCGATAAAAAACATCTATAAATCAAACACACATCTATAAAATCATACATAAAAATTATCCATAAAATTTTTCATTAAAAACTCAAGTGTACGAATATCTATAAAAGCATCCATGAAATCTGTCATTGTTTGCATCCATCAATCAAACATGTTATCACAATTCATCTATATTGATTGTTTCGGTAGTTATTATGTCAAAGCTAATAAGAGTACGGAATAGATGAATATGGATAGTATATGCTTTATCCTATCCACTAGCACATGGGTGATGAAAACGAATCCAGTTATTTGCTATTGGAGGTACTGGATGACCAGGTTGCAGATAAACCTATAACAAAGAAATCAATAAGTAAAATTACAAAATAAGACATGGTAATGATCTAAGTAGGCTTGGTAATTACCTGCATGAAATGGTTTCTATTTACGAATCCTATGCAGATATATCTTCGATTAGGTGTTGCAATCGATACTGATCTAAGTAATAGAAACGTCAAGCATTGTTGCATGGATAAATGATAAAGAACAACTCAGTAGTATGATGCTATCAAATGGCCCATGTCGAGCATAGTCATCCAATGATTAAATCTAGGGCCAAATTCGAAGTAGGATAAGATAGAGTTAAGGTCATCAACCCTTTCTTATGAACCAAATAGTTGCACGTAGTGTACTGCATTCGAATGCAACTCAGTCAACATGTTGCGCCTAACTTGTTGCCAATTATCTTCACCTAAACCAATCAATCCAGCTATTGCCTTGAAACCACAATTGCCATCTACTTGTACATCTTTTATGCGACAGATATATGGTCTTAACTTTTTCGAAAATTGTTTGAAGTAAGAGATACGATTTGTTAACTGTGTCATACAAGCCTACATCACAAATATACACCAATGGATATATGAAATAATTAAAATGAGGTTGAATAACTATTAAAATATATTTTGTACATAGTTACAAATTTTATGTAATTACATACATTATCTTTTTTTGCCTTCTTCCATTGCACTTGCTTACGAATTGGTGCAATTGAGATGGTAATACCCCGTGAATAACTATCTTCCCTAGATAGTACAAACTCAAACGCAGATAGCTCGTGTTTAGTAGATGTATCGATTTTGAATTAACTACGGCCGTGACATCAGCCCCTATCTCGCGTGTCGGTCTTAAGTTCTGGTTTCACAAAAAAGTACTGTCTGGACTAATTAAGTCCCTCAACTTCTTTAGAAGGATCACTTGTTGCATCTTGTCAATTGTTTGGTATTTCTCAATAAAAAAATCAGTCTCTATTTTGCAATCCAACTTTACAAAAGCACTTTTTGAAACTGGAAGCATATCTAACTTCTTCCAATGAGGATTCACGCACGAGAGGGGAATCGGTCGACCTTGTTGAAAATACTCAGTTACATCATGTGCACATGACAACCCATGTGTACGTCGCAAAATGTAGCCACATGCAGCAACATCTATTTCCACACTATTCGATCTCTTTGACTCTACCAATATTTTGTCCAAACTACAAATTGAAATAAAACCACGTAACTCAGTGAACTCAGTAGGTGTGTAGTTGTGTTGGACTGCAATCAAACTTTGCTGAAATGAGGCTTTAATGTCTGCATGATGCAACTTTAACAAATTGTGTATTTTGGTCCAAGATGTCTCAAAACTGCCTTGACTTGATCCAAGTTGCCTCTTCAATTTAGCATGAAAACTCTCTGCCTTACAAGTATGTATATTTTGGTATTTAATATAAAATTCAAAAAATTATAACAATTCATAAATGTAATGAGCATAATTTACCTGTTTGTAGTAGTATTTCCGAAATGCATAGTATTGTCTGTCCAAGCTGCAACAAATTTTTCCTTGTATGACTCTAACCAATTAGTAATAACATGCTTAATAGCTTCAGGATACGTACTAAATTCAGTCTTGAGATTAGAAAATTGTTCATTGAATTCTGTTTTTGTTCTAACCAATACCAAAGCACTCCAACTATGTATGAACATATCCCATTTATATTTCGTCTCAAAAACCTTCTTGCACTTCATCATAACATTCTTGCTAATATGTCATCTACATAAAAGATTAGTGGCTATAGGTAGAACTTTTTAGATTCCTTTCATCAAAGCCAACTCTCTATCTGTAATAATGACTTTTGGAAAAGCAGTAATCTCCATAATAATATGCAATACGCCTAAAGCCCATGTATAGTTGTCCTCCTATTCATGACCAAGATAAGCAAAAATAACTGAAAATGTCAAGTCCGTTGATGTTACCCCAATAATCTCTAAGAGAGAGAGTCAATACCTATTAGTCTTGTATATGTAATCCATAATCAACGTATGTGGAAATGCACGTAACAACTCCAAACTAACCGGGTGTACCCAAAACAAGTCAGTCACCATCTCTCTATCATTACATCGATGCCATTCAACATAATTTTGAATCGACAATTGCTCAAATAGTTGTTGCATCTGTGATCTTCCCATCCTCTGTACTATTCGATGTTGATGACGTGCATTGTAGATTGTCTTCATTGTTGCATTAAAGGCATCCATTCGTTTCAATGTAACCAATATCTCTTTTGGTCGCACCATACTCTTTGACATGTCAACTAATAAGAATGTTTCCTCCTTGGAAATTTGCCAGTAAATGAGTGCTTTTCAAGATGTTCAGTAGATGGATGATTGTGCACTTCGCATAAGACATGCAACATCCACTCATCATTTGTAGGTTATTTTTCCCCCCTTAATAGAAATGCACACCCACACTTTTTAGAACCTGTCAACCTCAATCGTTTCCCCTTGATCTTCCTGTTGTCTCTATAGTAACCACTTCTTTCACAAGCAAGGGTAAATCTTAGTTTTCTGCCATTACCTCTCGCATCTGATGTCTTTATAACAATGACAAATCCAGTCTTCTTCTCAATGTCAGAAGCCCATTTAATTAATGCTTGACGACTACTAAAAATCTAAACATAATAAATACATTTATATGTCAAATTATTAATAAAACTCAATACAAATTAAAAATAAAAAAAAATCGTATTCATAAAAAAAATTTAACAAACCTCGCCTGTAATGAATTCATGACTAGAGTCTACTAATAATGTAGTACTTACATTGTTGCAATGAGTATAAGTATAATCATTCCAAGCAAAAAAAAAATAAAAATAAAATAAAATAAAACTAAAAATATATGGTAATAAGTAGTCGAACAAATTTAAAAAATCCGGCTTTATATTACTATAAATGTATCTTTTATTCAGTAGTTGGATACCAGACTTATATTTTTCGTTCGGCATTATGATGCCAGACTATGTTATTTTGTTCGATTTCGAAATACTGAACAAAAGTCGAACACCAGCCTAGAAAATCGAAACAAAAACCTACCAAACAAATAAAAAAAACTCACAATTTCACTTTTTTGATGGTTCTTCTCCACCGTTTCTTCATCCATTGCTTTCTTTGATGATCAAAACACTATGATTATCACTTTTTAAAAAGAGATGTGTAAGAGAAAAGAAAAGTTGAGAAAGGAAAAAGAGAAATAGGAATTGAAAACCAAAGCGTGTAAAGAGATAATAAAATATATTTAATTTTAGTATTTTGTCCTTAAGAGTAATTTCATACATGGATAAAATTGGAAGAAAAACAAATCTCGTATGGAGAGTATAAAGAGGTAAAGTAGTGGTGTAATTAGAATCATCCAAAATTTAATTGTTGACTTTTGGCCTGAGTATCCTATAACAAATTAGTATGTTTATAATGATTTTTTGCGAATTTTTTTTTGCAAAAAATAGAAAAAAAATAAAATCTTTGACTTTTTGTATAATTTTTTAGTTTTTTTAATTTTTTTTAATGACTTCTTAATTTTTTGACTTTTTTAATTGATTGCCAAAGACGTGAATTTCAATCATCAATTCGTATGCATAGGCCGTTTTGGGAAATTTTATTATACACACCTCTTGAAAGGGATATATCATATACACTCTTAATTATATTATTTTTTTATTTAAGTAATTATAATATTATTTTAGTTATAATTCATGAGATATTTAATTATACTCTATGTGGTGTTATAATTTTTTTTAGTTATAACTTAAAAAATATGAAATTATTTTATTTTTTTCTTAGTTATAAGTTGTATATTTATACATTCTCTGAAAGACGTGTACTATATATAGTTTTTCTCTTTACATGCATTGCATTGCATAGCATAGCATAGCATAGCCTTCCTTCGGCAAAATAATTAGAACTAATTTAGCTTATCAAAAGATAAAATATGATAAAATACTAATAAGATAAAATATTATAACTAAATCATAATCACTTCATTTTTTATTTCATAAAATTAAAAAAAAATCAAAAAATTATCTCAAACGAATTTTTTTTAACTAAGTTAAAATAGTTAAAAAGATAAAAAGTCTAGTTAAAAAAAAGACTTAGATGGTCTGCAATTGATTAGTCTAATTGGACCATTTAGTTTGGCTCATTATGGGCCAATTTTGGATTTTTTTTTGACGATCTAAACCGTTAAATGTATAAGACTTTTCGAGTTTCTTGTTTCTAAAAAAATCATATTAATCGAATATTAATAACTATTTGATCAGATTATATTTATATAAATAATTTATTTTTAAAATTACAATTAATGTTGATACAAATTTAATTTAATTTAATTAATTACTATTAATATTTCATCAGCATAATTTTTTTTTATAAAAATAAAATAATCGAGGAGATCTTGAACGATTCGGATCGAGTCCAACAACGCTATCCAATCCAGAATCGAGTCCAACAACACTTGGATGGGAGAGACGATAAATTTTTTTAACAAACGAATCCTAGATTAGTGAAGTAGTTGAAATTCATTAGAACACTACTGTGTGTGTCATTGGCTAATGAATCTCCATCTTCATCTTCATCTTCATTAAATTCATTCATCTTCATCTTCATCTTCATTAAATTCGTTCTACTTCCCTCCCTGCGAATCTCTCAAACAAACAAATGAAGCCTTCATCGATTCTGCAAATATGCACCGCGATCTTAACCCTCACGGCACTCGCCTCCGCCTCCTCCGACGCCGCTTACCCCTCCCCTTACGGCGGCGGCACTTGCAAATCCGACGACAACAATCTCCTCATACCTGTGAGAAGAGAAGTGTACGATGATTTCCGAATCTTCGATATCAGTCACAGGTACACCCCCGACATGCCCTCTTGGGGCTCCGACGAGGGTCTCGGCCAGTTCCTCTGGCTTCCGGCCAGTATGAAGAATGGCTCTCTCGCTAACAACTCCGAGATGAAGCTCCCCACTCATACCGGCACTCACGTCGACGCTCCTGGTCATGTCTTCGATCACTACTTCGATGCCGGCTTCGATGTCGACACTCTCGACCTTGCACTTCTCAATGGTAATCCCATCCCATCAATTTGATTGAAAATTGGTTTTAATCATTTGTACAAAGAAATCTATCTTCAATCCTTACTAAAAAAAAGTCAAATCTATCTTCAATCCTTACTTTTTTTTTTTTTTTTTAGTACAAAGAAATCAATCTTCAATCCTTACCTTTTTTTAAATTTGATTTGGTGGAAAAAATTAGTCTTAGTTGATTTGGTGGAAAAAGTTAGTCTGAGTTGGTTTGATACTTTTTAGCCATTTTTTCATTAAATTTAAATTTGACAAAAAAAATAAAATAAAAAATTGATAAAATATAGGAGGTGTTGTGATATACATTGATTGCGATTGTTTTGGTTTTTTTAATGCTTTGTGCGAAATTTACACACCACTAATAGTTTATTCTTAGAGAATCTCCAACGGTGACTCAAAATTTTCACCAAATTTGAGTCAAAAATGACTTATTTCACCAAATTTTTTAACAGATGCTCCAACGGTTCACCTTTCACCAAATGTGTCCCGGGACAACCGGGTGGTCGACCGGCCGGTTGACCGGTTAGGCCAAAAAAAATTTTTTTTTTTTTTTTTTTGAATTTTTTGAACTTTTTTTTGAACTTTTTGAACTTTTTCCGGGACGACCGGGTGGTCGACCAGTTGGTCGACCGGCCGGTCGACCGGTTAGGCAATTTTTTTTTTTTTTTTTTTTTTTTTTTTTTTACGGTTTGAACTTCTTTTCCTTGAACTGTTTGAACCTTTCACTGGTTGACCGGTTGGTCAACCGGGTGGGCAACCGGTTGGTCGACCCGGGTCCCCCTCCAACGGTCCGTAACAGTGTTTTGGTGAATTTATTTCTTCCTCGTCGATCTGATGAAAGATTTGGTGAAATCTCATTTTGGTGCCAGCTTTGGTGAACGGTTGGAGCCATAAATAGTATCATTTTCATCAAAATTCAAATTTGATATTAGATTTGGTACAGCGTTGGAGATGGTCTTAGCCATTATTGTGAAGCGTGTAGAAATTGAGCTCATTTTTTAAACTTGTAGCATAATTATGTGGGTATTTGTTCGTCTTCAATTGGGTTGCTTTTTTTGACTTTTTGCCATTAGTTACTGTCAGAGCATCTGTGACAGCATTTGTGACGATATGGGCCACATTTTAAAAATATCTTCTTGGATAAGAGTCATTATTGCTATTTTTCTGTGTCCTCCTTCTCCCTATGTATATAGATGTACATGTGTAACTATTAGCGGCAATATTATTGATCTCAAAATTTGGGCATCGGAAGGTAGAAAGATGAGGTCTCTGTTGGTATTGCCGCTGTGTGTTACAGTGCTAGCAATTCTCTCTCCGGCACTGTCATCATCACCCAGTGATGCTTACCCATCTGGTTATGGTGATGATTTGCGTTCTTGTAGAAAGAGACATACTGGTGAGGAGGGGTTGGTTCCTTTGAGAAGGGAAGTTTATGGCAACGGAAGAATTTTTGATATTACCCATAGGTTCACCCCTGAAACTCCTGTTGGGTGCACTGAGGGTGTTGGGCAAATCCTCTCACTTTCTATGAGCATGAAAAATGGCTCAGATTATAACTTCTCTATCATGAAGTTACCTGTTCATTCTGGTACTCATGTTGATGCACCGGGACATATGTTTGAGCATTACTTTGATGCCGGGTTTGATGTAGATACTCTCGACCTCGATGTCCTCAATGGTATTAATTTTGGCAATAGTGTTTATATTTTTAAGCGTTATGTTTTCATCTTGATTAGTTGAGTATTTGAATTTATAAGGCATTATGGTTGATGAAATTATGGTAAACGATTCTTTAGTAAAGTTTTTTTTACATAGGCCTTATATATTTGGGAAATCAAATTAATTTGGGCTGGATTTTAGTGATTGGATAACTAATAGGAATTTAATACATCTACTCTTACTAGAAGTCAATAATTTTTAGATTGAAAAATGATATACAAGCCTACTTTTTAGCCCTTTTGATGTGTGAGTGAGATGATTGGTCTATAATTAGAGAATACATACATAAGCCTTATAGATTTTGGAAATCAAATTAATTTGCGCTGATTTTTAGTAATTGGATAACTGATAGGAATTTAATAAGTCTACTCTTACTAGAATTTAATAATTTTTAGATTGGAAAATGATAGACAAGCCTACTTTTTGGCTCTAATGATGTGTAAGTGAGATGATTGGTTGATATTTAAAGAATACATGAGAGAGAAATAGCGAATGAGAGTGATTGGTTGGTTGACCATTGGACTTGAAAAGTTGGTCTAATTTTTGGGTTTGAATAGCATTAATAGTCAGATTTTAGAGTTCTGAAACACTTCATATTCTCAGCAAGTCCTGAAATTGAAAGGTTGGCCCATGTATAAGACTTCTTCATAGTTGGAACTTTGGGGTGTGGCAATCAAGGTTATTTATCGTACCGTACCGCCCACTAGAGTCTGGGTTGTCCCAATTTGACTTAAAAAGGTATAAAACTACTTGAGTTCCGTCCCATCAAAGTTTCAGACTATTCCAGTGGTAATTGGAATTTTCGGACCATACTGCCACTATATTTGTTAATAGCATTCTGTACTGCACGTTGTTGCAAGGTGTTTTTTAACTTTCCAAGGCTAAGGTCTTGTAGCAAACTGCTACAAACAGAGTTGATGATGAATGCTGATGTAAAGTGATCTTGACACGACACATCACATTATTGCACCTTATAATTTTGATAAATATTTTTTTTAATCTAAGCTTTGTCAATATTTATTCATTATATTTATATTAATATAAAGTATTCAAATGTTTTTTAAACAACTTTAAATTTTCAAAACAAAATATATATATAGACATGTATAACTTTAACTTAAACATACTTGTAGAACATTTTCATAAATATTTTGTTAATACATTAATGATTTTTTTATTTTATTTATCAAATGTATGAAAATTTTAATAATAAATATAAATAAAGCCGCAACGGTAAGCAAAAACATACTGGCACCGGTAGATACCATACCAATGATAAAAACGGTATACTGAGTGGTACAGGATTGACAACTTTGGTGGCAATCAGCCATGAAGGTGCAATTTGATGGGAAAAAGAACTACATGTTTAGAAATTTAGAATGCTTTTCTTGTTTGAGTTAACTTTTTCTTCTTGAGAAAAATTTATGATAGATTGCTTTGCATTTTCTTGAAGGTGCTTTGTTTGGGTGAGTAAAGTGGAAACATATTTCTTTTTATTATTATTAAGCCAATGCTATTCTTTGCTAATTAGGATGATTTTACTTTTTTGATACAATGCTTGAAGAAAGATCTCCCGAGCATCTCGTTTCTAAGGGCTTGCTGTTTCCAAAGAGGCATGATATTTTTAAACTTTGAGAGGAATCGGTTGATTTTGAACTTATGTGTTGCTTCTTTGGTTGGTAGCTTTGGGTAATGTTGTTAGCTTTGTTTTGTGTCCTAGCTTTTCACATCTTCCCTGGCTGAACACTTTGTGGTTGGTGGGTTTATGTTGCAGACAATTGAGCTTTATGGGTTTAATGAACAACTTTTGTTTATATTACTAGGTGCATTTGGGAAGTGAAAACAATCAGAGACGCTTCAAAAGCTGTAAAGATCTTTAATTGGAACTAAAGAATATCATTACAAGGCATTTGTTTTAATATTTCTATGGATTTTGTCATTTTTTGGATTTCTTAAGACACCCCATGGGGGGTGCCACTTAACCTACCAGATGGTGATGTGTCCTTCTTTGATGTTTTGGTGTCCTTGACTTTATTTTTTTATATCATTTATTTTTTTGTTTGTTTGTTTCCTTTGGATATGTGTACATGGAATTTTCCCTCTTTTTTCTCATGATGCAATTTAATTTTTTTATGAAAAGAAGTTACGACTACATGCATTCATATTTAATTGTATGTTTATTTGATAATTAAATTTGTTTTGTTTTGTTTTAACAGGTCCGGCTTTGTTAGTTGATGTTCCAAGGGACAAGAACATAACTGGTATCCATCTCCATTACATATACATTTAATCATAAACATTTTTTTTTTCACTTCCCTGTTGCCTGATCTATATATGGAATGGCACATATGTTGTGGTTATTTTAAGCAGCAGTTTTGCGCTCCTAGGATATATATAGATGAGTGACATTGGACAACAAGGATACAAAAAGGTTGCAACATGTCAAGTACTGGTTATGAGTTTCTTCTATCATTTGTATACACTTTTAGTTTCATTGCCAATACTTTGATGCACTCTTAAGTTTCTAGAGATTGATAGGATAGATCTGTGACAGAACCTGTACTATCTAGGTTGATATGGAATAATCTACTATTCTTTATTTTTACAAGTCCTTATGGATGTTTCAACAGCCATTAAAAATACGATAACTATGTGTTGGAGCTGCTATGAGCATTTAATGTTTCCTATCCCATTATAAAACTAGGTGAATTAAATCATGGCTTTATATCTGTATTACAGCTGACGTTATGAAGTCCTTAAATATTCCCAAGGGTGTACGGCGCGTGCTTTTCAGAACATTAAACACTGACCGGTAAATTCCTGACAATTATAATTTTACAGAATGATCCTATTGTGGAACATTTTTGGTTATGGTTTTTTAGTTTTACGTGGTGTCTGATTTTTGCGGTGTGGTATTTACTGTTTGTCTTGATTGTTTGTTTTGAATGAAATTGTTGCATTTGGCATTTGATATTACTAGAAATTCCTGACCATTATAATTTTACACAATGATCTTGGTTATGATTTTTAGGTTTTAAGTGGTGTCTGATTTCTGTGGTATTTACTATATATCATGAGTGTTTGTTTTAATGCAATTGTTGCATTTGGCATTTGATATTACTAGAGATTGATTATATCAGGGTTAATTGAGCACACACTTTTACTGTTCCTTATATGAATTCAATATAGAGTATTTGGTCAGTGGTGTGTACAACAGTATCACTTGAAGTTCCAGATTTGGTTGAAAGTCTCTACTGACTTAATGCCTTTGCAAAAGAAAATAGCCATGATGGCATAACTGTGACCAATGTAATAACTGTGATGGCATGACCTGGCTCGTTTTCTTAAACATCAGTTTCTGCTGAGCATGTGTGGCTGCAGACATGTTGCACCTTTTAAGAGTTGTTTTATGTTGGTCTGCCTCTGAGCCATCTTAAATTTCGCCTTGTTGATGGATATGGACATAATACACCTGGAGAAACTTTAGAAGCTATAAGAGCAAATAGCTTTCATAGGTTCTTCAAATTTGAGAATCTGGAAGGCTGGATGGTTGATAAGGTATTTCATAGCAGGTAGATGATGTTTTGCTTCCTAGAGGCTACAACCCTTGTTAAATAACAAGACATAAATCAGTATTAACAATTAAACCATGCATCACTAGTTGCAAAATAAAGAACAGCATGCACAACATGTCTGATGTTAAACAGCAGTTGTTGCTTCTGCTGTACTTTGTCCTCTATGGAATGATTGTAATATCATATTTGTACTATTTCAAATTCAAAGGCTGGTCACTCTTTGGCTTACATATTCACTTCAAATCATGGAAAGAAGATTTTGCTACATTCATCAGCTAAAATTTGTTTCAATTTTAGGCGGCTTATGTGGAAGAAGGAGTTCGACACAAGCTACGTGGGATTCATGAAAGATGGGGCACAATGGTTGGTGGATAACACTGACATTAAACTTGTTGGTAAGGACACCCACTATGCATGGATTTTTTTGTCATATTACTTGTTAAGCATCTTAAGTGATGAGTGTTCAAATATTTTTTCCATTATGTTGCACCAGGAATAAGTTGGATTTTTTCCGGCCTATGCATAATTATTGACATAGTTATCAATTTTGTGTGATATATATCATATAACATCAAACACTTGCCCAAAAAAAAAAAGCAAATAAAAAATAAAAGAACTGAGGAAATTCAAGCTGACGATTTCCTCATTGGCATGCTATCTCTTTGGCAAGATGATGCCCTTTCTATGCCTTAAATTTGATGTACATCACTCCCAAATCCCAACTAGTGTGACTATTGGTTTGCTGGCATAGTTTTAAAATCTCAATGAAATTGTCACCCATTTTTTTCTGCAATTGTTGCAACATCGTTTTTATAATGAAGTTTGCTGAGTCTAAGGCTAAGGCACCACCACATATGTTAGTCGACGAGGCTAACATGGCTTGACCCTAGAGGGGAGCGGTAAGGACACGTCAGTGTGTAAGTGCTCCATGTGTCACCTCACAAGATTGACACTTGAAGGAGATGATGTGACAAGAATGTGGGTTGCCATGTAACAAGGTGGACTCATGTTTCTACTAGTTTTATTGAATTGATCACACTAATGTTGAAAAAATAATCCATTGTCACTCTAGCATCCTACTAAACCTCTTCTCATGAAAGAGCATGAGGTGATAGTGTATATATAAATGTGGGCAAATTTCACTTTACCCCCTTGTTATTTGGCATGTGCGGATTACCCCCTGTCATTTGGAAATAACCACATAGCCCCCTGGTGATTTGTGGACTGAAGTGCCTGGTTAGACCCCGTTAACGATTTAATGAAAAAGACTAAACTATCCCTATATATAAGTAACCTAAGTGTGTGAACCACAAATATTTTCGTCATTTGTTTGGGAGGCAAAATGCGTTTTAACCCCTTGTGTTTATTTATGTGATTTACCTCATTGAAATTTGAAAATGAGTATAACACCCCCTTATGTTTGAAACATGTTTAAGACTTATCACAAGGGTGTTATGTGGTTATTTCCAAATGAGGGGGGTAATCTGCATATGGGCAAAAACACAAGTGGGTAAAGTGAAATTTGCCCTAAAAATGTTTATATTTCTTTAGTGCCTGAGATGCAGTGCTCTACTCTAAATGTAGACTCTAGCAGTCTAGTGTCTTGAAAAATATATGCTTTGTTAGATATTTGCCCTTTATTTTGGCATTCGACAGATAGAAGCAAGTATGACAAGTCCTAATTGTGGATTGATTCATAGGTTGAACATGTGTCATATTGGTGGAAAACCATAACAAGAGAAGTTTGAGAAATTACAATCTAAAGGCCATTTTTTTGTTACTCATGATCATTGTGTTGTCCTTTTCTCCTTTGCCCAGCACTGTTAATGATTTTCAATTAGTTTAGTGTACTACATTTTTGGTTTATAGATAGATTCTTAGCAGTTGAGTTGCCTGGTAACTTATTGAATGAAATATTTCCAATCCACAAAAATCTAAATTCTTAATTCATTCAGAAATGTAACTCTCATCAATAATATCGTTATAGAATATTATAACATTGAGCCCAACTAGGGCCTGCTTGGACTTTCCTTCAATTTGAATGGTCTCATTCACAATTAGGGATGTGCGTGGTGCGGTTCAAGGGTAAAAGAGAAACCGTGCGGCGGGTGGCGGATTGACAAATTTGTCATTAGAAACCATCATTTTTCATCAAAAACCAGCGGATCGGTTGGTAAATAATGGCGGTTTCGACTTGGCGGTTCGGAAAACTTAATTCGCATTACAAAACTTGAATCAAAGATTAAAAAAACCTAATTTATAAATAGTCAAAATTAAAATAGACGTACATTCATCTAACGTTCAACATTGACAAACTAGGAAACTAAAAATTCAACAATCCAAACAATTAATTTAAGGTCTCAAAAATCTAGTTGAGCCACTACATGTCCAACGGGGGTGAAATCTCAATGAATGTTACACGAGTAGCAATAATTTTTCTACTTACCAAATTGAGATTCTCTCTATTACATTATTCAATTGTTATGAAAAAACCAAGTTAATGTTATAATGACTTTTACTTAATTTAAAATAATGATAAGTTCATATGATTATATTAGAACTATCAGCTAATATAAAAATAATAGAAAAAATCTGAATCCTAAAATACCTAATAAATTAGGAAATTTTTAATAGTTTCCATTGACAAAAATTAAATATTATTGTTGTTTACTCTCCACAATTGAAGAAAAAAAGAGAGTATCCTAAACATTATTTTTTTTTTTCTCTTTAAAATACAAACAACTGGTGTCATTGCACTTCAGGATCAAAAAATAATATTAAAAAAAATAGCCATAACCTGGAGAGCAAAAAGAGAGTAAATAAGAGAGTGAAAAGAGCGCAAAGAAAGAGAGCAGACTCAGAGAGAGACAAATCTGGGGATCTTTAACCATTTGGAGAACAAAAAGAGAGTAAATAAGAGAGCAAAAAGAGAGACAGAAAGCACTGAGCAGAGAGAGAGAGAGAGAGAGAGAGAGCAAAGAGAAAGAGAGAGACTATCAAATTGTGAGTGGTGAGCGCGAGCGAAGGTGAGAGGAGGCGACCAGCAGTGACCGGCAAGGCTAGCAATGGCGGCGATCAGCAAGGTGAGGAGGAGTGAGAGAGGAGGCGAAGAATTCTTTAGCAATCTGATGAATGAGATGAGATTTGGGGTGTGAATGAGAATTAGTGGAGAATTGATTGATTGTGTGTGTGTGTGTGAGTGAGTGAGTGAGTGAGTGAGTGAGTGAGTGAGTGTACATTTGGTTTGATAGCTTTAATCCAATAGTTGGATATCAATTTTTTTTTTTAAGCCAATGGCAGGTTGGGTTGGTTAGAGAGGCGGGTTGGCTTTTTGAAACTGCCAACTGCGCCACCCCGCCACACCAGAACCCCAATCCGCCCAACCCACCCTACTAGATCTCCAAAAATGTGCGGTTTGGCACGGTTCGGACTGTTTTGGCAGTATTTTGCATAGCCCTATTCATAATTTACATATCATTTTAATGTTGATGTTCATTACCATTAGAGCCATTTAGAAAAGTTTGGAACTTCACCATATTTCTTTTTACATGGTCATTTAGGTTTCCTTGGAATGAAAAACACTTTGCGAGACGGAATTACACTAAATTTTTTATATCAGGCGAAATTCGAAGGCCTGCTAAATGTCCCTTTGCATTTAAATGAGCCCATTCACTTTCCATGTAGCATGCCAATGTAGAAACTGAATATTGAATGGAGCCATTTGCAAAAAATCACATTCATCTCAGAAAATGATGTTTAAAAACTAACATTCGCAATGACCCATCTGTCTGTTCTTGATTGCAGGAATTGATTACTTATCTGTTGCTGCCTATGATGATCTGATTCCTTCTCATCTTGTTTTTCTAGAAGGCAGGGTAAGATAATATATCTCCAATGTGTTGGAATTTTTGTGTTTCACTTTCAGCAACCCTATTGCTCATCCTGCCTTGAAATATTTCTTCTAGTTGCTTCTGTCAATATTATGTCCACTAGGGAGAATTTTACTTTTCCTAAACCTGGCAGTCACCTTCCTTTATAATGAAGTTTATTTCTTGACTTAAATTGTGCAGTCCAGATTTCATCACTTGTAGATTAGAGAAGTTCTAGCAAGATATCTTGTATTGATGATATTTTTGGGCATTATTCTTTGGCTGTGATTTAAGGATAATGGTTGTGTGCTAGTTTCTGATTCAAGTTTAAAAGGGTGTTTCTTACTGACATGAGATCAGTTCATCGGGCAATATTTGCTTATGTGATGATTATGTTGGCATTATGAATTGTGAGAGTTGCAATGCTTATTAATTTGTATAAACTCAATGTAGAATCGTTTTAGTTGAAGAAAATGGTCCATTTTTCTTCCAGTTGCTAGTAGAAAAAAGTGTCTATTCTAGGTTGATGTTTTCTGTCGATAAAATGGCATCACGTGGAGATGATTTTATTATCATTATTTGGGTTCTCCTTTTTTGTTTTTTGAATTGTTCATTATCATGAAATGTTCATTGTAAAAATAAAGATTGACAATCGTTTGAATACTTGATCTCCTATAACTAATGTGGCTAGGCGTAAACAATTTAGTGTGTTTGTCCTACTTTGTGTTTTCATGTCGAGGGTAGATTTAGAAACTTGTAAAATTAGCAACATTTACAATCTTATTTTAGTGAAGGGCCTTAATACTTCTCAACAAAATAATCTGAAATGAATATATGAAAGATTAGGGATTCAAATTTTGGGAAAGAGATCAGGAGACATGGCAAATATTTGGAAATACAATGACTTGGAGAATTAGTGAACTGTAATTTTTTTCCCTAACTCTGTATCCAGCCCACTGATTAATTTGGGTATCATTTTCATCGTCCACTAGCAGGGGATGTGTTTGAACCGTTGTGGAAAGTGATGTGGTTGGTGAGATAGAAAATATCAAATAATTCTTGGGAAGAATCTATGCTATTATGTTTACCAATGTTTTCAAACCCGGACCGGACCGGCCGGTCGGACCGGTTGAACTGGGAACCGGGCCTGGTTCCGGTCCGGTCAACCCTTCAGACCCGGACTGGGGCCAAAACCGGAATTAACCGGCGACCCACTGGTCGAACCGTTAAAACCGGCGACCCAGTGGTCGAACCGGTCAGAACCGGTTCTTTCTTTCTTTCTTATATATTTATATATATATATGTATATATAAATATAATTCAAAATTTTGACTAAAAATTCTTATTTCAAGAGTCTCCTCTTATAAGGAAGAGTCTCATTGAAAGCTTGAGAGAAGATTATGAAAGTCTATTCCTATTTATAAGAAAAAAAATTTCAAAGAGAACCTACAAAATTCTATGTGGGATTCAATCAAATTTTTGAAACATATTGATTGGAGGGAGAGTTGAAAATTTCATTTCCCTCCAAAATTAAATCTAGCATTCAATCAATTTATTTAGAGGGAATGTTTAAAAAATTTAATTTCTTTGCAATAAGTAACTTTTTTTTTATCAATTATGACTTTATTAAATATTATTAATAAATACTATGCAATAATTTTTATTTTTATTTAATTATTTATATATATTTTTATTTATTTATAATTTATAATTATATTTTTTAATTATATAATATTAATTATGACGTCACGGTTCGACCGCTTTGACCCGACGGTTGAACCGGTGACCCGTCCACCCGGTCCCTTTTCCGGTTCGCTCACCGGTCCGGGTTTGAAAACATTGATGTTTACATTATTTTGTTGCAAGATTTTTTTTGGAGTAAAATGTGATCTTAATGAATGCAAATTTTATAATTGGGGTCATTCGTGTCAAATGATTGAATGCTTATACAGATGTAGTTGTTATGTATTTTGTTTTGGAATAATTTCACTTTGAATTTTTAAATTATGGGTATTTTTTTTGGTTATTATATTAATAATTTTATGTCTATTTAAGTTTTTAATTTCAACCAATATGGACCAATTCGAGATTCATGTTGTCCAAATCTATAATCCTTAAAAGTCCAACTTGATGTTTTCTGTCTCACATAATAAAATGGCATCACATGGAGATGATTTTATTATCATTATTTGGGTTCTCCTTTTCTTTTTTTGCTTTTGTTTCTTGTTGGGATTAGATGATCGAGTGCTGATATATCTTATCAGCTCTACTGTATGATAAGCAATTTTTTGGTTAATGTTGTTTGGATATAAGAAAATTTGTAATTTTCATTTTAATGGAGAAGAGTAGCAACAGTTTTGACACCATTTCAAATGCTTTAGGAAATCATTCTGGTGGAAGGCCTGAAACTCGAAGATATTCAACTAGGAATATATAATGTCCATTGCTTACCTCTAAGGTTGCTTGGCGCTGAGGGCTCGCCTATCAGATGCATCCTTATCAAATGACATCGTCCTTGTAAGTGTTTATATTTTTTAAGCCATTGTGATGCTTGAAGTTCTTAATTATTTGAAATTGTTTAGCATGATGTTTTATATTAACGGTCCGTTTGTTTTGGCATAAAATATTTTTTGGAAACAGTTTTTTTTCCTCATTTTCTAGTGGGTAATTGGTATATCAATGAAAAACAAGCTTATTTGGGGTGGAAAATGGGTGGAAAATGTTTCACTTTTAGAAGGTGGAAAACATTTTTTGAATTAAAGTTTTGTCAATGCTATCACGCTACCACACCGGCACCACCACTTCCCACACCCTGCTACCACACTATCACCACCTCCTCCCCCTACCCCACTACCGTGATCATCATCTCCCCCCCCACCACTACTACCGGCGTTGCCACCCACCTCAGCACCACTATCGCCACTGCCGTTGTCTCCACCATCCCAACCTTACCACCACCACCACCACTGCCGCCATCTCTGCAGCTGCCCCCACCACCATACCAACACCACAACTAATACAACCACTAGCACATTAGTTTCAAAGTTACAACTGAATATAGGAAAACATTTTCTACAAAAAATATTTTCAGAAGAAACATTTTACATGATATTTTCCACCGAAACAAATGCAGCCTAAATGCCAAAATCAAACTGCACACCCACATTTATTATGTATTGAATGTTGAATTGGAACTTTGCATTAGAATTGTAGTTTAGTGTATAATAGTTTTGGGGTCCCGTGGCCTCTAATATTTTCATACATAATTGGGCAAATGTAATGAGAGACGAACATAATGAGAAACAAAAGACACTTCTTGCCCTCCTCAACTAATGGTGTGTTTGGTTGAGGGATTTGGGAAGGGATTTAGTAAAGGAAAGGAAAAAAAAGTATGAAACTATGTGAAATGTAGGTATATTTTATTCACATTTCACCTACTTTTTTTTTTTCCTTTTTCAAATCTCTTTTCAAATTTCTCAACCAGACATAGCATAAGGGAAATGATCTGCATGGTTATTCGCTTCTCTATAGGGGAGTGGAATTTTGGTGCACCATTTGCTTCCATATTTCTGTCATATCTATTGCTTCTATGGTTTTGTGGAGAAATTGTTTCGTTATCACCTTTTTAATGCTCAAAGCATACTCGTCAACTTTCTGCAGGAAACATCAAAAGCTGTGGGAGACGCATTCAGTGGAAGATCATTGTGCTATATATATAAGTTCTATCCACGGGTGTTTGGTGCATCATGAAATGGTCATTGTAAAAATAAAGATTTTCCTTTGTTTTGAATACTCGACCTCCTATGACTTATGTGGCTAGGTTTAAAAGATTTAGTGAGTGTTTCTTCTACTTTGTGTTTTCATGTCGATGGTAGATTTAGAGTTTGTTTGGTATCTCTTAAATGGGTGCACTTATTTGGATTATATTACTTTTATTTGTTTGCTCTTTTTTTTTTTTTTTTATTATAAAAAGTTATACTTATTTAGATTTTCTCAAACAATCCCTTGGAAACTTGTAAAATAAGTAACATTTACTATCTTATTCAAATAAAGGACCTTAATACTTCTCAACAAAATAATCTGAAATGAATATAAAAAAGATTGGGGATTCAAATTTTGGGAAAGAGATCAAGAGGCATGGCAAATACTTGGGAATACAATGACTTGGAGAATTAGTGAAACGTAATTTTTTTTTTGTCATAACTTGGTATTCAGTCCACTAGTCAATTTTGGGGATTATTTTCACCGTTCACTAGTTGGAGATATGTTTGAACTGTTGTGGAAAGTGATGCGTTGATGATGTGTTGGTGAGAAAGAAAATATCAAATAATTCTTGAAATGAATCTATGATATTATGTGTATAGTATTTTGTTGGGAGAATTCTTTTGGAGTAAAACATGATCTTAAATGAATGAAAATTTTATAATTGGGTTCATTCGTGTCAAATGATTGAATGTTTATAAAGATGTAGTTATTATGTATTTTTTTTGGAATAATTTTGCTTTTATTTTTTAAATTATGGGCATTTTTTTTTTAAAAATTTTTTGTTCTTATATTATTAATTTTCTATCTATTTAAGTTTTTAATTTCAACCCATATTGTCCAATTCGAGATTCAACTAATATGAATTTGAGGCGGTTGTCTAAATCAATAATCCTTAAAGTTTAATTTGAAGGTCATTTTAAAATTTGAATAATTTAAATCATACAATCAAATACTCACTTTTTTTATTTACTGTTTTGAAATGAAGGATGGAGAAAAATAATGTTTAGCTGCTTCTATTGTTACCTTAAAAATATTTTTTTTCTCACTCACCCCATTGTCATCTTCAAAGATTCTCATCTTTTCAATCCATTATCACCCTACTTTAGTTTACATTATCACCTTCTAAAGGTGCTCATCTTTTCCAATCCATTATCAAACCCTCTCATTGCTTTTGATTGAGTTTTCCACCTTCATCATCTACCAATCATTATTTAATAGTTATGGAGATTTGTACTGTGGAAGTTCCCATTTTGAGAAGGATATTGTTGTTTATGACAAAAATATCAACGAAAATGTGAGTTAAAATATTAAAATTGTCCCTTTTTTAACAGCATCATTTAGTAAACGAGGTCGAAAATTACTACTTTCCTCGGCAACTAAATTCCGAAGATTTTTTTGTTTTTTTTGGGCAACCAAGTTATGAACAAGGTTTTTTATAAAGAACATCATTTTTGTTTTTGTTTCTTTTGGCTATCAAGTTCCGAATAATTTTTCCCCAATCCTATAGTTCCGAACTCTTGTTATAATTTTGATTTTAAATTTCTAAACCTGCATGTTATTATTGTTTTGGGCATTGTCAGCTGTTTTAATTTTCTTTTCTTTTCTATTGTTAGGTTTTCCATTATTTGAGTCTTATCTATTGAAAATGGTGGTTCAACTTTTTTTCAATATGGTGGTTCAACTTTTTTTCAATAGGGGTTTAAGTTTGGATGTGTGTACATAAATTTAAATTTCTATGTTTTTTTAAGGTAACGGAGCAATTAAATAAAAAGATTTTAGTAAAAAGTTCTTCACCATCACAGATTGACCCCCACAACTAGGCAAAGTAAAGTTTCATTGTCATAGCTGATATATTTAGGTACTGTACCTTTTTTATTTTTGACAGTAATACTATTTGTGTACTAGATTGAACTACATTTTTCTTCATTTGAACATAGTGGTCAACTTTCTTCAAATGGAGGTTTAAGTTTGAGTGTGTTTTGAATAGTATGTGTACACTTCTTACTTGTTAGGGTATATTTGAAATAGAAGTACGTGGAGCGAGTATATATTACATAAGAAAAATTATAGTCCTATGATCTTGTGAATATTGATTTAGGAGTTTCAAATCAACAAAGCTCAACAATAAAACAAGAACTAAAAGCAAACAAAACAAAACAATTTTACATAGAAAAATCACAATTAGAATCCGTCAACTTGTGATAAAAAAACCACGAGCCTTTGGCCACGAGAACAATCCACTATGAAGTAGAATAATACAAGAGATTTCTTTTAACGACCAATCCAAGTACACATGCTTGCTCGAGAACTACAGGAAATTGAACTCTATCCTTCAATCTGTGGATATCCGCCTTCACAATAGAGATGTCGAATCCACTACTCACTTACTCTGTAAGAACACTCACAAATTATTTGGTGATTTGGTTTAGACTTGATGATTTCATGATAGACAAATGAGAATGAATCATTAAGCAAATATGAGAGAAATATACAATGTAATCTCACCACAACACTCTTTCAGAAGACACGCTTAAAATACAGACTCGAGGGGTAAAAATACACAATTGAACGAGCATGCTATTTATAGACATAACACATTCGCGAGTGCGAGCCTCTTGATCGCGGGCACGAGATGCTGGTCGACGGCGCGAGACTCTCTTCGCGGGATGCAGAGAAAAGTACTGGGAACATGCTTTCCTTGTGGCCTGTTTGCGGCTTGGTCGCGACTGCCATACTTCTTAATCGCGGGCTCGAGGTACTGGGTCGCGGGCGCGATGAAGCATGACAGTCAAGCTGTTGTTTCAGACTTTTGCAAGCTTCTTTTCTCCACGTGCTAAGGCATGATTTTCTTCATTCTTTTTACCAAACAAACAGCAGTCTTTGCCCATGCTTGCAATCACATGCTTGTGCATGTGTGTGTCCAACCAATAACTCACTTTTTCAACAAAGACAAACTCTGATTAATCCAAGATAGAAAATCAATCACATCATTTAAGAATCTATGAGCATGACTTTATCAAATGTTTCAAGATGGTTAGAACAAAATCAATAACCACGAAGAGAAAAAGAAATATGTTTTGCGAGGAATTTTGTCAAAAACAACCAAGTTATAGGATAAGAATCCTAATTAGGTGTGTGAATTGAGAGGGATGTACACAAAGTGTTAATGGTGTGTGAAAATATAAGCTAAAATGATGGTGTCAGTAGATTTTTTTTTTTGTTTTTGGGTAAGCTGTGTAAGTAGAATTACCTAAAAGTTGTCTATGATTGTTCAAATTGTAAAATTACTTTTTTGCCCATTAGGTTAGGTTTTCGCCGTTATTGATTTAAAAAGGTCTGTATCCAATTAGATCACATGAACTAAAATATAAATTTTACAAACTAAATAGATGAAATTGATAGTTAAAAAAAATAGTCTAAATCAGTAACTATTAAAGGTTAATTTGATGGACAAAAAAGACACTTTAAAATTTGAATTATTATTACTTTTTTTAGGGCAATCGTTAGAATCTACACTAGCGTAATCTAAGGAAAAATGGGAAGGGGATCACACCTATTACCCCACTTGAGGCTTGAATCCGCAACCTCACAAGATCATGAGTTAACATATCATTACATAAGAACCGAAATCATACATTTTTAGGATTAAAAAGATGAAATTAATAGTTAGGGATGAAATATAATAAATAATAATAATTTTTACTTTTACAATTTCACACTTTTGATAAATATTGCTATGGAATTCCTCTTTCCCCGCGCGCACGCACACATATATATATTAGTGTGAATTTTTTAATATGGAATTATCTATTTTTATGCTTAATTATATCTATTTATACAATTAATGTGGCAATGGAGCCATTTTATATCACATAGGACTTGATAAGTTATAGAACATAAGTTGTCCAAATAGGATTTTCCAAAAATACCCAATAATAATTTAGAAGATAAAAGTAAAGTAACCCTCTTTGTTTTGGGTAAATTACATTGACTGTCCTTGAAGTTTAGAGAAAATATAGTAAACTCCACAAATTTAACATAATTACATTGGACTCCCTTAAAATTTTAATTCATATAACACTCAGCTTGACTTTCATAAAAAATTCATTATTCATATGAATGAAAAAATGATTTGTCATATCTTTTATATTGAAATGTACATTTTATATTATGTATTGTTGTGTCTTCATATCATTTGCATTAACTTTGGTCTTTTTAACCTTACTAGTAGAAAGGTTTTTGTGATTATGTTAAAATTGTGAAACTTGTTGCATTTTCTTCAAATCTCAAGGGAGGTCAGTGTAATTTACCCCCATTTTTTTCTGTCAAATGTTTTCAAAATAGAAAAAAGATTGGGAGTTCTAAATTAAGAGCTCCAATAGTTCTAATTGGTGTGTGGGTCCCATATGATGTGATGTTTTGACCTTGGTTTTTTTTTTTTTTCCCACATCATTAGTGCTCTTTTGGAACTTTCAAATTAGAGGAATGTATCATTTCTATTTTAGATTATTGCCTTTGCTTTCTAGGTATCTCTTTACAGTGATATACCATGTCTGGTCAACGGCAGTATATCTTAGACTTAGGGTTTTATGGGTTGCTGTGGTTTGATGCTCAAGTGAAACCTGATGTTGAAAAATATAATGCATTAAGTTTTCTATTTGTTAATTTGTTATTGTTATTATTTGAATAGAAAAATAAAAATGCATAGTTGTAAAGGTAGATGTGTAGGTGAAGATATACTTATAAAACCAGATTAGCCAATGTGAGAAGAAAAGGGCACCGAGAGTCTTTCTCACAAAGTTATCCATAATGCTGTATTGTATCCATCAAGTCAAAGTCAATTCTTTTGCTATCTCTTAAGGTTCCCATATGATAGGGTCTCTTTCATATGTAGAAGCAGCTTCAGATTTGGCATCCTGTCCTCCTATGGAATATTATTATTATTATTATTTTTTGTATATTGTATTTGAATTATAGATTTGAAAAGAAAAGACAAAATGTGAATGAAATGTAATTATATTTCATTTACTTTTTTTTCTTTTTCTTTTAAAATTTCTATTCAAATTTACGATTTAAAAAACACAGCCTCAATGATTGGTATGAAGGAAAAGGGAGAAGGGGAATAACACTTGAATCTGTATGTCAAGTAAGGTTGTAAAAAAACAAAACTATTTGAACTTGGCTCATTAAAACTTTTTCAATGTCAACTCATTATGTAAAAATATTAAACCTGAACACATTTTGAAACTTGTTAATTTTTTAAATTTGGTTTGAATTTGACTCAAACTCGGCTTGATAAACTTCTATATGTACTGTAAAGAAAAACCAAGCTATTCAAATTAAAAGCTTAAGCTATTTGAGTTTGACTCAATTAAAGTAAATTTGAGATCGACTTAAAAGAGAAATAACTTAAACATACTTAAAATTTGTTTAGTTTCTAATTAAATTGAATACAAAATTATTAGTTGTATTTCTCCCGAGAATTTGGTTTTCAATGTCAAATTTTGTTCAACTTGGTTTGTTTACAGTCTATTCATTGTTCAACTTGAGTTGCTTATAACTCATTCATGCCGACCCTTAATATAAAATAAAAACATATCAATTGAACACCGGTAGAGTAGAGAGTGTTTTACCCCTTCCTTCTTTATGGTCAAGTGATGCCATGTTCATGTCAAATTAAAGCGACATAACGAAGAAAAGAAGTCACAACAATTATATACACAGGACTCGGGGATGACTTCAAATTGATAAAGTGCTATGTGAAGGATGACTTATCAAGAAATGCATAGTTTGATCCAATAATAAAAAAAAAAAAAAATAATAATAATAATAATAATAATAGGCTTCTTCATCTATCTTCTTCTTAAAACTCCTATATATAGAAGGCTCTATTGGTGGTGACAATATCCTCAGTCTTCGTTCATTCAACTACAAACACATTGCACATTCAAGCTTGCTCATTACTTGGCTTCAATGGCTCAATCCATGAAGCACTCTGTTGTTTGGGTTATGATCTTGTTATTAATGCTAATTGCAATGGACAATGTTTCTTGCAGATCTTTACAAGGCTCTAATTCTCCATCCTCTGATAATCACCAGTCTAGTTCTAACTCTAAATCCCCATCCTCTGATGGTCATCAATCTGGTTCTGATTCTAATAATCAGAATGGAAATAATCAAGATGGAAATAATCAAGGCGGAAATAATCAAGATTCTGGTTCTGGTTCTAAATCTCCACCGTCTAATGGTGAAGGATCTGATTCCGGTTCTAAATCCCCACCTCCTGGTGATCATGGATCTGACAATGGTTCCAAATCACCTCCACTTGATAATCATGGATCCGATTCTGGTTTTAAATCCCCACCTGAGTCTCCTCCTACTACAACTCCACCACCATCAACTACAACTCCACCTCCATCTTCTCCATCACCACTAAATTCTCCCCCTCCTACTTCAACTCCTCCGCCGCCATCTCATTCAACTTCCCCTCCATTACCACCATCTTCACCTTCACCTTCACCACCACCTCCTACTACTCCATCACCTTCACCTCCAACACCTACCCCATCACCTAATCCTTCAACCTCTCCAACCCCTACACCGCCTTCATCTACTCCTTCAACTCCACCTCCTACTTCAACTTCTCCTCCACCACCACCATCTTCACTTTTATCACCACCCTCAACTCCTACCTCACCTTCACCACCAATTAAATCTCCTACCCCTCCACAATCTCCAACTCCATCTTCACCTACTCCAAGCACTCCACCTCCATCAACTTCAACTCCTCCTTCTCCTTTACCACCATCATCACCTTCTCCATCGCCTCCTACAACAACTACTCCATCCTCACCACCTTCTCCCCCATTGCCACCTTCTACCTCACCAAAGAAAGCCAAGTGCAAGAACAAAAACTACCCTCAGTGTTATGACATGGAGTTTGTGTGCCCTAGCACTTGTCCTGGTGGATGTGAAGTAGATTGCGTCTCTTGTAGGCCTGTCTGCAGTAAGTCTTTCTCCATAATACTTAATTTTAATTGTTATTACATTGTGACATTGTTAAAAAGGTTCACCGTTTAATTTTGGGGCTCATTACACTTTTATTTTTTTATTTATTTATTTTTTTTTTGATAACCGAGTGTCCGGGCCAACACCCCTTCGGAGTGTCGCACCTCGACTAATCGCTCATTACACTTTTATAGTCCCTCAATTATGCCATTGGGGTTTTGGTTATCAATATTTTAGCAATAAAGGTAAGAATAATAATGAATATACCACCTAGATACATTATTAGATGGGCTCGTTGCCAAGTTTGTTTGTTTGTTTGTGTTTTTTTATTTTTTTTTTGGGCGCTAAGTGATAGACCAAACACTGTTAGGGGCGGAATTGTTAAGGGGCTGGCGGTGGCCCCGGCCCCTCCCGAAAATATAAAAAATGTTACTTATATCCCTTGCATAATCTTAAGTGTTTATAATATAATTAGTTTATTATTCTTAAGTTTTAAGTAGATTTGATTTGATCCCTTCAAAATCTAAATAAATTTTTTTTTTTGTTATCCCTTGAAATCTCCTCTAGATTTTGTACTTATCCCAATATTTTCCAATTGCTCTTTATAATTAATATTACCAAAAGAGTAATGTTAAAGGTTAAGAATTCAGACACAAAATAGTACTAATTTCAAGTTTGGCATATTGCAAAAAAGTTAAAAAGTCAAAAAGTTATTCAAAAAGTCAAAAAATTAACACTATTCACCAAAAGTCAACAATTACGGCTGCACAACTCCCAATCCTAATTTTTTCCTTCAAATCAATTTTTACAATTTTTTATTACACATTTTTTCATAAAAAGTCAAAAAGTTAACCTAAACATCCATATTTTCTTTCTCAATTTTTTAGTCCAAAAAGATAAAAAATGCACTTATTTAGAACATCCCAAACAACCCCTAAGAAAAAATAATATGTAATCTAGATTTAATTCTTGTATGGTGAGAATTCACACAATATTTTTCTTAATATTTTTCTTTATAATAAACATTCCTTTTGTATTATTGTAATCACATATTTCATCAATATCAATTATAATTTATATATATATATATTTTAAAATCAATAAAATTATGGTATTTCTTAAGAACATGAATACCATAATTTAATACCATTATATAATTAAAATCATGATATTATAAGAAGTTTTAAATTCAAGAAAAAATAATCAAAACAAAAGTATTAAATAATTATACGCAAAACTGTTGTAAAAAAATATATATCAAAAGATATTTTGGTTCCCTTCAATTAAAAATTCTGATTCCATTTCTGAACATAGTATTCGTTCCTGAACATTAGGCCTTGTTTGGTTTGTGTTTATAGAATATTTTTTAAGATAAAAAGTACGCAAATTTATTTGGTTTGTCTTTTTTTAAAAATAGTTTTGGAAAATTATTTTGAGGAGAGAATTTTAAAAAAAGTGATTGATTTGATGTATATGTGTGAGAGAGAGAGAGATTTTGGAAAGTAGGTAACCAAACAAAATTTTGAAATTTTTTTTGGAAAAATTTGTTTGGTTTAATTACTCTTGAAAAATTGTTTACAGAGAATTTTTCTCAAAAATTTTTCTGAAAAACAAACCAAACACGTGAGTTATTCTTAACATTATTATCTTTGGTTTTAATTTTCTGAGTTCAGTTTTTTAAAAATTGAGATTTTTATGTTTTGTGTTTTTTTATTTTTAGTGAATATTTTTATAATTTTAAGCAAATTTTTTTTTAAAACTTTTAAAAACTATTTATGAAAAATATTTTAAAAAATTAATAAATACACAAAAAAAAGATGTACGGAATTTTCATTTTCTTTTTGTATTTTTGGTATTTAGGGAAATTTTTAAAGATTTTTTTCACAAAAAAAGATGTACGGAATTTCATTTTCTTTTTGTATTTTTAGTATATTTATTTTAAGTGTGTCTAAAAATTTAAAAAAATTACTCAAAATATTAAAAAAATTCATTGAAAATAAAAACATATGGAAAATAAAAAAATATATAATATTCTGAAAAGTCTTTTCTGAAAACTAAAACCAAATAAGCTGATTAATATTTTAGTTGTGTTAATTTTGATCTCAAAATATTAAGTGTTTGGGGTAAACTACAAAAGTTTATTTTCTTTTTTTACTTACATACACTTATTTGGGTCATATCAATCAACATTTATCAACATATCCTCTTTACTTTTCTATATATATATTTTTTGAAAAAGGTCAAAAAATATATTTATTTAAAACATCCCTAATATTGACAATGCCATCAATATTCATAATTAGTTTAAGAGATATCTTCAGAACAAAAAATTATACCTCAATAAATAAAAATAAAATAAAAATCAACCCTTTACAAATTGATACAGTTGACATGTTGGAACCAAAATTATACAAAATCCATATTTTATGGACCAAAAGTATATTCACTTTGCTTAGTTTGAGTTTTCTAAAAATACTTTTTATAAAATTTTATTTTATTTATTTTATATTTTTTGTTTGGGTAAATTACAAATACACTTTTTGAGATTTGATTAAAATACGAATCGCCACTGTGGTTTTGAAAATTATATTCCAACCTCTGAACTTTCTAATTTCATAACAAATTGTCCATTTTATTAATAAATCATCAAATTAATTAACAATTTTTAATGATGTTAAAAATATGTTTTAATTAATAATTTAGGTAATTTTATTATTATATAGGAGAGCAATTATGAATTTCATTTTTTTAGTTAATTCTGTTAAATAAAAAATTCTAATAAGGGGGTATTTGTAATTTTTTAAGCCACAGGATAATCTGTATTTTAAGCAAATCTCAGGGGGTATATTTGTAATTTACCCTTTTTGTTTTTACTGAATTTTTAAAATATTTTAAGTAATTATTTTAATTTTTAGATACACCTAACATAAATACACTTAAACAGTATAATTTTTGTGAAAAAATCTTTTAAAAATTCACTAAATACCAAAAATATAATAAAAAAATGAAAATTTAGTACATTTTGTGCATTTTTGTGTATTTATTAAAATTTTAAAATATTTTATTTTTTAGACACATCTAAGTAAGATGCATCTAAAAAAGTAAAAAAAAATACTTAAAATTTTAAAAATATTTACTAAAAATAAAAAAATATAAAAAAAATTAATTTTTAAAAAATTTAATTAAAAAAATTCAAATCAAACACATTGATTACTTTTTTTTTGCTACCGTATAATTTTTGTTAAAAAAATATGAACACTGATGGCGTACATGTCAAGCGTGTGAATCATTTTAACACACATCTAATCATTTACCCAGTTGAAATATTGGTACTTGTTTGGGAATAGGCTAATTTAGTAATTTTTTGACTATTTGACTAAAATATGAACTAAAAAAAATAGTATGTTTGGGATGACTTTTTGACTTTTTACGAAAAGATATGCAAAAAGTAGAGAGAAAAGAGAATTTTTGACTTTTTGGTATGGGTTGTTGACTTTTTAGCTAATTTAATAACTTTTTAACTTTTTGACTAAAAAGAAAGGTTCCCAAACGAGACCTAAAATGATATAAAATAATCATTTACCCAGTTGAAATATTGGTACTAAAATGACACAAAATATATGGTTACAAACTAGGATTTCATTATTGGTAGGGTTGAAAAAAAAATCCCCCTATACACAAAGACACATACATGTATGTATAATATAATATATAAATTATATATATATAGAAAAAAAATTATCATAGAAGCAATCTCTAATAAGATGATGAAGTTTTTTTATGTAAAATAGAAAAAGAAAGTAAGATGAGAGAATAATAAGATATATATATATATTTTATATTAGGTGGCCATTCTATGTTTAAAGTGATATATATTATTTTAATGTGTTTTGACAAACATTATTTTTCATAGAAATAGGGGGCATGGCCCTCATAATTTTCTCCCAATTTCATCTTTGGTCATCTGGCGAAAACTTTTTTAGTTGATCTTTTCGAATTGAAACTTTTTTAGCTTGGGATTAAAAAGTTTGTTTGGGTTGACTTTTTGGGCTTTTTCGACTTTTGTGAGAGAAAAAGTGAAATAATTATGATTTAGATATGACATTTTATCTTATTAATTTTTTAACTTATTTTGACTTTTAGTGACTAATTTAGTTCCAACCATAATTGTCAAACGAAGCAATAATATATTGTCCAATCTAAGTGACTAATTTAGTGACTTTTTTTTTTAATACATATTTTGTGTTTCAATTTTTTTATGCTCCTTATTATACATTTTTTTGGTTATATGTTTCGCAATTCTGTAGCAAATGTTACAAATAAAATTATGCACTTTTGTCATTAAAAAATGTTTCAATTAAAAAATATATATAATATTGTCACAAAATTATATAATAATTATTATTTCTGTTTTGGTGGCTTCACCTCACCCTATATATGTCCGGTCAGGTGGTGTTTTCTTAAATTAAAAATTAATAATTAAAATATAAAAGTTAAAAACATTTCTTAGCTTCAAAGAAGTAGTTTATTTAAATTATTTCTGCTTAATAAATTATAAGTAGAATCTGTACTAAAAATTAAAATAAGTTATAATCCCTTCTTAAAAGATGTAACAAACAATGTTGGAAAATTCTATTATGCACACCCCATCATTTTGTTATTTAATTATAACTAATTTTCTTCTTTATAATTCATAAAATCTTTAATTACATCTGACATAGTGTTTACTTATAATTTTTTATTTTTGATTATAATTTAAAAAATATAAAATTATAGTCGATAATATTTTGGTGAAATTGCAGAGTGTGACATGCCGGGAGCAGTATGCCAAGACCCCCGATTCATCGGCGGCGATGGAATCACATTCTACTTCCACGGCAAGAAGGACCGAGACTTCTGCCTGGTCTCCGACGCCAACCTCCACATCAACGCCCACTTCATCGGCAAACGAAGCCTCAACATGACTCGAGACTTCACCTGGGTCCAATCCATCGCCATCCTCTTCGACACCCACAAACTCTTCCTCGGTGCCCTCAAAACCTCTTCATGGGACGACTCCGTCGACCGCCTCTCCCTCTCATTCGACGGCCAACCCATCTTCCTCCCACTCAACAGCGGCGCACGGTGGCGCTCAGCAGCCCTGCCGGCCGTTTCCATCAGTAGAATCGGTGATACAAACAGCGTGAGCGTTGAAGTGGAAGGGAATTTGAAAATCACAGCGAAGGTGGTGGCGATCACAGAAGAGGATTCGAGAATTCACAAGTATGGGGTGACGAGAGATGATTGTTTTGCTCATTTGGATCTGGGGTTTAAGTTCTTGGATCTGAGCGATGGTGTGAGTGGGGTGTTGGGACAGACTTATGGGAGAGATTATGTGAGTAAAGTGAAGATGGGTGTGTTGATGCCTGTGATGGGAGGAGAGAGAGAGTTTGCGAGTTCGAGCTTGTTTGCTGTGGATTGCTCTGTTGCGCGATTCAGAGGTCAGAGAGAGGCTGATTCTTTCAGGGGTTTGGAAATGGCGGGGTTGAGGTGTGGGAGTGGTATGGGTGGCCAAGGAGTTGTCTGCAAGAGATAGATAGATATGATTCTCTCTCTCTTTCTCTCCATATATATATATATACATATTTGGTTTATGTAATTTTATGAATTGTGTGTAATAAAGGTGTGGAAGCCATTCGAGCTGGTTTCTTCTGATTAATTGAATAAGGGCACTTCGATGTAACTTGGAGTGAGAAATTTGATTCTATTGTTTTATGTTATATTAAGGGAATCAACTTAAGGAGAAAAAAAAAAATATATATATATATATATTAACACATGGGGTGGAAGTGAAACCTGCCCCCATAATTATTTTTCGGGCAAATTATATAAGTAGTCTCTGTATTTTATTTCATATCTTATTTTGGTTCCTGAAATTTTAAATTGCTCGATTTAACCCCTCAACTTAATAAAGTGTGTCAATTTCATCCAATAATTGATGCCCGTTTGAAATTATGGACGGAAAGCTATCACCTGTCTCTTACGTGCTCCCTCTAGCAATTACTGAGGGGCACACTCGTCTTTTCACTTCAAACCTTAGGTTACCTCCATCGTCCCTATACTTGCATCTTCCCCAAATCAGCAAGTCCATTCTCTCTCTCTACACAATCGAATCGTTTCTAGGGTTTTGAGTTACCAAAAAATTATTTGATTTTAAATCTGCTGAAATTGGTGTCGATAAAGAAAAAAACGATTGACAAGGTAAAAAGAGAAGCATGGCGATTGTGAGGATTGGTGATGAAATACCAGATTATGGTAAGCAAAAAAGTACTCTCACCTTTTTTTGTTTTTTTGTTTTTGTTTTTGTATTTTGCTTTATTTTATCTGTGTGCAAGTTGAATTAGTGGGTGGGTCAAAGAATTTACTTTTGCTTTACTTTGTTTGAAAGTGATGAAGTGAATATATGTTTATATATTCACGCATGTCGACACATCTAGACAACTGCACACTTACAAAAAAACAAATCAATATCTATAATTTATGTATATATAATGTGTTGTGGTCCCCCTTGTCCTGTATTGTGGATCATACAATAAATATGTTATCTTTTATTTTAGATCCAAATGATGATTATTTCACTATCCAAATGCATCATGGTGGGGTTTTTAAGTCTTTAGTAAATAGAGCTTACGTAAGGGGGAAATTATCATTTGGGGACAACTGTGATGCTGACAAAATGAGGTTGACAGAGATAGGGGATATGGCTCAGAAGTTAGGTTATACTGAATTCATTTCATACCATTATCGAGTGCCTGGTGAGGACTTAAATTATGGATTAAGGCCACTTAGGAATGATGTAATGGATATGGTGAAATGGGTGTATGTAAGTAGGATAATTGAAGTGTATTATAGCACATCCCTGATGATCAGTTGCTTGACCTTGAAGAGTTTAATCCCTTTCACCATGCATCAGTTGTCATTGAGGAAATTGGAAGTGGCACAAGTAATGTGGAGGGTGAGGGTCAGGTTGAACTTGAAGTTGAAAGGCAGAGTCATGATTCATCCAACTATTCTACAGATCTAGAGGAGTTTGAGGATAGTGACTATGATTTCAATGAGGATGTCATACTATTTGATGCTAATATTGATAGAAATGTTAAATGGGGTGGGTTAGGGAGGCAGAAGCATAATGATGAAAGGGTTGAGGTACTTCATATTGACTACCTAGAGCTTGATGCTACATCTGATGACCTTAAGAGCATTAATGGATCTTCTGATGAAGAGGCTGGAAGCAACAGGGTTAGATACCCAGAGTTTAATCTAAACACAGACATGGTAGACCCATAATTCAAGGTTGGCATGGTTTTTGACACTATCAAAATATTCAAAGCTGCTGTTAAGGAGCATGGTATTAAGACTGGAAAGGCTATTAAGTTAGTAAAAAATGATAGCATGAGGGTTCGGGCCACCTGTAAGCCACCATGTGAGTGGATGCTTTATGCATCCAAGATGCAAGGACAACCATCATTCCAGATAAAGACATACGTACTCACAATTGTGGCAGAATTTTTTATAATAGACAAGTGAATTCTACCTGGCTGTCTAAGAAGTACTTGGAGACATTAAAGTCCAATCCATCTATTCTAGTGCAATCATTCAAGCAAGCTGTGCAAAAGGATCATAAGGTTGGGATATCTAGGAGCCAAGTGTATAGGACAACAAGAAAAGCACAAGAATTGATAGACGGAAGCCTCATGGAACATTATGCCAAGTTATGGGATTACTGTGAAGAGATAAAAAGAACTAATCCAGGGACAACTATCATAGTCAAGGAAGATGATGAAGAATTAGAAAATGAAGAACATGAAATAGATGAAGCCAAGCCTAGGTTTCAAAGGATTTTTGTATGCTTTGGAGGTTGCAAGCAAGGATTTCTGGCAGGATGTAGGCCATTCATTGGGGTTGATGCCTACCATTTGAAAGGGCCATAAAAGGGACAACTTTTGTAAGTTGTTGGTTTGGATGGGAATAACAATAGCTATCCATTGGCTTTTGCAGTTGTTGAAGGAGAAACAAAGAGTTCATGGAAATGGTTTTTTGAAATATTGTGTGACACTCTTGGGTGGTTCAACAAGCAATGAGCGACCTTCATGTCAGACAAGCAAAAGGTAAATGCTTATTTCAAGTTTTATGCATTTATTTTTACTGTTTAGTTCATTTAATGTGTGTAACTTTTTTTTCCCGCCTGCAAATTGTAATAATCAGGAAATTTAAGTTGTCCCTTCTCTTAAATTTTATATTAGTATTATTTAAGTATAAATGAGAAAAACCCTAAATGTTTAATTAAATATTCCGTAAGAGTAAAATAAAATGTGACACTCTAAATATTTAATTAATACCATAATCAATTATAACAATAATAATAATAGTGGTAGTAATAATAAAATTAAATAATTGATTTTATGATTAGGAGTTATTATTTTATTAATTAGAGTTAATCTAACTGTTATAAATAAGTAAAAGAAAAAAAAACAAAAAAAAATCAAATGCTTATCCTTACGGATAAGCATGGCATGCAAGCAAGGGAGGGGGGGAAAGGAAATGGTGCCTGGAAAGCACCTATAAAAATGTGCTTTGGGTAAGCGTATGGAGCAAAAAAGGTGGTGTAGTCTGTCCGTAAAAAGGAAAATTTCAGTGAATGAAGAAGCAATAGTGAGGGATTAATATTAAGGTGAGTTATATTATACATTGAGTTACTATAATATATTTTACGTAATTTGTGTTTTCTAAATTATATTAATATTTCGATTACATTGACTATTTTTTAAACTTTATTTGTTTAAATTGAAATCCATGGATATGTCTGTTTAAATGTTAATAATTATTTGACAATGATTTTATAAGAAATTTTTTTCTGTAAGTACCACCACGGGAGTCCTATGCCTTGAGGGATTTAAATAAACCATTAGCTTCTGATTGGTCACTTGGTGATCCTCTGTCTGTCATGGATCTACTAACAGTCTGATTTCTGGTGTGGAGCAAAGTGTTGTACGGAGTTAAGTGCGAAACTATTGTGGGAACCATCTCTAGAGTTCGTACGAGCCACCTCTTGAGTCCATACATTTGTTTTGTTCTGTACCGTGGTTATGATTTCTGGTGTGGAGCAAAGTGCTGTACGGAGCTAAGTACTACACTATGGTGGGAGCCACCTCTAGAGTTCGTACGAGCCACCTCTTGAATCCATACATCTGTTTTGTTCTATTCTGTACTGTGGTTATGATTATTTTGTTTATATGATTTCTGTATTATACGTCAAATGATCTCTGTATTATATATTCTGCATTTTAATATCAAGTTTTGTTTAGCCAATAATTATCCATGGTGATTTTATACCCTTATGCTCTCAGTATAATATTTCTCACTCTGCCATGTGCTTATAGCTGTTTACAAAGTTTTAGAAAACAATGGAATTCAGAAATAACTTTTGGAGAGTTTTAGACGTAGGGCTGTGGAATAGACACACATAGCACTTTTATAGTATTTATAATTCTAATTTTCATATATAAATATCGACATTTTTGGTCAATAAATTTTGTTATAAAAATAGAAGCTCCAATGATTATTTTGGTACCCTCACTTAAATATTTTTCCGCTCACTTTTAGTAATTTGTTTAAGAATTGGCCGGAGGTAACTTCAGTTACTGGCCATCACGATACTTAACCTTTGGATACGGGAAACGGGTCGTGACACAAATATAGGGATTGTGTCTAGCACTTGTAGAGGTTGCACCCATGGTAGAGCATAGGTTCTATATCGGACATCTTTACACCAATTTTAGAGATAGCTTCAAGGGGGTGCACCTAAAGGACATTGTGTACAAAGCTACAAAGGCTTCTTATATACAAGCATTTGATGCTCATATCGAAGAGTTGAAAGAAGCTGATGAAGATGCATTCAATTGGTTAGTTGAAAACCCCTGTTTTTAGATCTCATTTTACACCTACAGTTAAGTCTGATATCTTAGACAACAACATGTGTGAGAGCTTTAATAGCGTAGTCCTAGAAGCTAGAGAAAAAACCATAATATCTTGATGAAGAGGTTGCAGGTGAGAAGGGAAGTAATGAGGGCTTAACTAGGACCTATTTGTCCTAATATACAACAAGCACTGGAGAAAAGAAAAGAAGATGCAATCAATTGTATTGCTATGTGGGCAGGAGGTCTGAGGTACCAAATCAATTGCTTCAATGGGCAACAATTTGTAGTTGATTTGGGTGATTCAACTTGTTCATGCAAAAAGTGGGATCTAACTAGCATACCATGTTCTCATGTCATTTCAGCCATATATGACAAACGTGAGCAACTTGAAGATTATGTGGCTCATTGGTATAAGGAGACATACTTGGCCAGCTATGAGCCAATTATATAGCCAATAAATGGTTCTGAAATGTGGCCAAAGTTTGTGTTGCCTGGATTATTGCCTCAAAAAGTGAAGAAGCAACTTGGTAGGCCAAGAAAGTTGAGAAAAAGGCAAGCAGATGAGCCTAAGAATCCTTATAAGTTGCATAGAGGAAACACAACAACTACATGTAGCTTGTGTGGTAAGCTTGGGCACAACAAAAGAGATGCAAAGGCCAGCCTATTGCACCAAAGGTTAGCGTACACACAATTTGTTACATCTTCATAAATTGGATTCATTTATTAGAGGTCTTTCATTTAATTACTGACAATTTGTAGGTGACAAAGAACCAGTCAAGCACCTAGAGAAGTAGTCAGACAAGTAGTCAGCTACCTACTTAACCCAGTAGTCAACCAAAAGACCAAGCAACCATTGAAGCCAACAGTTAACAAGGCAGTAGGGTAAGCATTTTAGGAAGGCCTAAAGCAAGGCCTACACCTAGAGCAACCACTCAGCCAAGCAGTTCAGCAAAGCCTAAGAGAAGCAGTTAACCACTACCCAACAACAACAAACCAGTCTTAGGTTTAGGAAGTGGTAGTCAACCAAGCTTAAAATTCAGAGCAACATTGCAAAGGGTGAACATCAGGGGACCTCCACCAGGGTTCATTAGAACAAGCACATTCATTGAGCCAAACCCATCTGAAGGTCCATATGGGGGTTCAACAACATATGTGTCAAAGGGACAGAAGTTTGTGACCTTGTCTTCACTACCAAAACATGGAACAAATTCAATGTTGAAGGAGTAGTTACCTAACACTTTAATAGTAGACAACAGTATTTTTGTGGATTGTTATGCATTATGTTTTATTGTATTTGGCCTTTATGTTTGTTGGAACATGGTACTGTTTTGTTGGATTTGCCATTTATATGTTGTTAGCACATGGTAAACTGATTGGCCTTTGTGTTATTTCAAGTATTTGTTTTTTTTGTATTGGAACATGTTTGGACCATGTTTTTTTTTGTTTGTTTGTATCAACCATGTCTACAATATTATTTCTATGTCTTGTTATAGGTTGCATCGTGTTTGCTAAAAGTGAAACAAACCAATGCAGCAAAAGTGAAACAAAACCATGATACAGTGTGATTGACAAAATTGATAAACAAAAATAGCTTCATTCAACATTTATCCAAAAATTCAACATTGATTCAAAAGTTGATAAACAAAAGTTGATTAAAAAACATTGCTACGGCTTGATTCAACATTGATGTAGTGTCATTCAAAACATGTTTGGACACTCATAACATTTATACATAATAAACCCCAAATACATAACACTGGACATAACAAAATCAAACCCTAAAATCCATTCCCAGTCCAGAAGCTTCAATAACAGGGGAAAAAAAAAAAAAACCACTTAATTTCTAGTCTAGAAGCTTCAATTTTCATCATTCCCAGTGCTTGAAAGAGAAGCCGGTGCAGAACCATCTCCAATCATATTCCAACACCAAAAAATGAGCTATGACAATGCCATCAAAGTAATCAACTTCCTCTGTCTTACTCTGTGCATTTTCAATTGCTCTTCAAGCATGGTGGTCCTTTAAAGCAACCCAGGTATGATTTCTTGAGTGTGAGGACACAATGGAAGATCCACCCATAGAAAGAATCCACATACATGTTTTTGCTTTGCAATATTTTTTCTTAAACACCGTAGTTGGCTTTACAAACAGTATAAGAAAAGGACATTCCAATTTTTTTCCATCTACACTTACACTATGTTGAAGACACCCCAAAAACTTTCGTCCAGGGTTGCTCTCCATCTACGAAGTCTTCAACTGAGCTTCCATTCTACATCAGTATAGTACATGATCCATCGTCTTCTTCCGTCCTTCATCTTCTATCAAATTTGGAGTCTGTATGTGTATATATTGGAGATAGAGACAACATATATGGTTTTGGAGAGAGTTAACCTAGGGTTTGAAGTGAAAAGACGAGTGTGCCCCTTAGTAATTGCTAGAAGGAGCACGTGAGAGGCAGCTGATGGCTTTCTGTCCACAATTTCAAACGAGCGTCAATTATTGGACGAAATTGACACACTTTGTTAAATTGAGGGGCTAAATCGAGCAATTTGAAATTTTAGGGAACAAAATGACACAAGGGGTAAAGTACAAGGACTATTTGTGTAATTTGTCCTTATCTTTATATACTTGTATCTTTCATGTGTTATAATTTTTTTTTTCCTCATTCTATCACCAACATATAGTTCCCCCTTATATTAACGAGAATTTGTTGTTTAATTCATTTCTTCTTATTGATTAGGAGCTAGTTTGGGCATTGATTATTTTAATTTACTTTTTAATATTTTTACAAAAGACATATTAAAAAAGAAAATAGAGCAAGTGATGTGATAGTTTGATTTTATTTTAAGGTTATTTTAGTCAACAAGCCACTCCCCAAACAATCTTTGAATGTCATTATTTGTCTATTATTAATACAATAATATATCATATCATATAATAAATAAAAGCCTCCCTATCTAAGCCTTTGGTTAGGTGTGCTGTTGGGGTGGGGTGGGGTGGGGAGGGTTTTCTGTTGGCGGCTTACTCTCTTATCCTTCTATTCCATTTTTCTCATTTTCTTTGTCTTTTTACTTAATAATATTGACAGCTTGTTCTTCCAACTCTTTTCAGCACTGCCACCACCATACCGTCACCAGGTCTATCACGTTCCTGCCTTCATGGATCCACCCTCACTAGATCTGCCCTATCTCCTTTAGATTTGGATTTGGACATTGATGTTAGCGTTGCCTCTCCCTCTTTCTGATCTTCTAGGTCTGATATTTAGTTTGTGTCCAAATTTTCACTCTCACACCCAAAACTTTAAGATCTGATTTCAGATTTTCTCACAATCCAAAGACCAACGCTGTTTAACGCTTTTGTTTCACTATAGGCGATTGCCTTAACCTTAATGTTCTATCTTGCCCAGCGAAGATGGAGTTTTTAGATTTCAAGTTGAAGGTTCTCACATTTTTCTGAACGAGCGTGGGTAAAGAAGCTAGTCCAAAACTATAGGTTTAGGGTAGTCACTTGGAATATAGGAACCTTAACTAGTAAGACGATGGAATTGGTAGATGTTATGGTTAGGATGAGAGTTAGTATAGCTTGCGTATAAGAAACTAATTGGACGGGTGAGAAACCTAGTGAAATTGAGAATACCGGTTTTAAACTGTATTATAGTGGTAAGGATAGACACAGGAATGAAGTAGGAATCATAATTGCCAAGGATCTTGTGGAGAATGTAGTGGCGATCATTAGGAAAGGGGATATGATTATGTTAGTTAAATTAGTTATTGGAGGAATATAGTGAACGTTATTAGTGCATACGCCCCTCAAGTAGGATTAGATGATCAGACTAAGAGGGATTGTTTGGAACAAACGGATGAGATCTTATAGGAGATACCCGGAGGAGAGAACCTGGTTATAAGTGGAGATTTTAATGGCCATGTAGGCATAGATAAACTAGGCTTTGAAAAGGTACATGGTGGATTCAGTTTTGGTGACAGAAATAAGGCTAAAGAGAGTATCTTAGATTTTGCGTTGGCTTCTAACCTGGGGGTGGCCAATACTATGTATAAGAAGAGGGAGGAGCATTTGATGACCTTTAAGAGTGGGTCAGTTAAGAGCCAAATAGATTACTTCTTAGTGAGAAAAGTGGACCGCCTAAAATGCAATGATTGTAAGGTGATTCCTGGAGAGAGCCTGGCCTCTCAACATAGGATTTGGGTACTAGATTTATGTTTTAGAGAGCAATACCAAACTAGAAAGGATGGTGGGCATCGTAGGACCAGATAGTGGGACCTAAAAGGGGATAAACTAGAAATATTTAAGAATAGAATGGATAAGGAAGGTACATGGAACTTGGAAGATGATGCTAACACTATGTGGAACTCGATGGCCAATTGTATGAGGAGAATCTCAAGGGAAGTGCTTGGAGAGTCGAAAGGGACGGGACCCAGCTCTAGGAAAACTTGGTGGTGGAGAAAAGAAGTTCAAGCATTAGTTAAAGCAAAAAAAGAGTGCTTTAAAAAGTGACAGAAGGATAGAACTAAGGAAAACCTTAAGAGCTATAGATTGGCTAATAAGGAGGTCAAAAAAGTGGTAAGAGTGGCTAAGTTGAAAACTTATGATGACATATACACTAGACTAGATAGTAAGGAGGGAGAGAAGAGGGTATACAAACTTGCTAAGATACGAGAGAGGAAAACAAGAGATTTTAATCAAGTTAAGTGTATTAAGAGCAAGGATTCTAAGGTATTGGTGAAGGATGAAGAGATTAAGGAAAGATGGAAGAACTATTTTGAGAAACTATTAAATGAAGAACATGGAGGTACGACAATAAGGGAAGAAATAACCAGTAATACGATAAACCAAGACTATAGGTTTTATCACAGGATTAGGAACTTTGAAGTGGAGATTGCACTTAAGAAGACGAAATCAAATAAGGCTTTAGAATCTGTAACAACCCTCATACTGTTTACCGATTAATGACTGATTGGTTACCGATTACTGCTAAATTGAGACCGAATATGAAAAGTAATTGAATTGACTGAATTACTGAACTGACTGACTGAAATCTGAAACTGAATCGATTGACTGTATCTGTTTAATTGCATGTTTATCTGTTTGACTGTTTAATTATCTGTTCAGTTTTTATGTTTAAACTGCAAATCGAAGGCCTTATCGGCGGCCGAACCAGAAATTGATTGATGTTTTATGACCACCATAATTTATGTGATTTTATGGTATAATTATCCGAAAACTGATTAGGTATGATTAAATTATATTAAATATTGATAAAACGCAAGGTTTGACTTATTTACAATTAGACCACTTAGTGGCCGTTATCTATGCACTCTTGAGCCTTATTACATTAGATCAAAACACTTTTGCTCAGCTCATTTTGAGCACACCACCGACTAGAGAGAGAGAGAATAGGGAGTGAGAGTATCTTCATCTCATTTTGCTTGGTCTTGCTTGGAAATTGAGAGCATTGAAGCATAGATTTCATATTTAAGCTTCTACACTTGAATTACAAGACCTAGGTAAGGTAATTGAACCTCTCATTGTTGTATTTAAGATTGTTCTTGCATGATTCATGTCAAATTGTAGAGTTAAGGCATGAATTGGTTCAATAGTGTTGTTATAAAGCTTAATTGTTGCATGCATGTGTATATTGAAGAGTTTGGGTTGATTTCATGGCAAATGTTGCATGCATGTTCATGTTATGTTTAGGACCATGATTTCATCTTGTTTTTCAAAGAATTGAGCTCATGAGAGTATGTATTGAGGCTTTGAATCGATTTAAAGTCATGCATGTCATGTTTGAAGATTGTTCTTGAAATTGGGTTTGAAATTGAGTTTGATTGAAACACCCTTGGGTTTTGATTTCTCAAATTGACCTTTGAAACATGTTGTTCTATGAGGTTACAAATGTTTTCCAGAAAATTAGCCCAAGAGGATCGAAATTTATGCATCAAAACATGATTTTGAACTTGGAGCTCAAATATGGAATTTCCGGATTTTGGTTGTCCGCTCGAGCGGGGGAAGTGCCGCTCGAGCGGGAAATTCGTGCTCCCAGTACTTTGCACTGTTTTACAGTCCGCTCGAGCGGGGTAATTGGCGCTCGAGCGGGACCTTGTGTCTTACGCTCGAGCGGCTATCGAGCGCCCTATCGAGCGTGATTTTCACCTATCCAGTACTTTTGACTGTTTTGCAGACCGCTCAAGCGTGGGAAGTGACGCTCGAGTGGGAACCTTCATATGCATGACCACTCGAGCGGAGTAACCTACGCTCGAGCGGGACCCTGTTTCACTGAAAATTCTGAAAATGCTTTTAAAAGTGCATCTTTGCATCCTCATTCCATCCTAGGCATTCTTAGGCCTAGTTTAAGACATCTTAATGAGGATTACATGTAGAACACACCAAGGCAAATTTAGGGATTAAGTTATTATCTTTCCCAACTGAGAAACTTAGTGTGTGTTCAATCTGTTAACTGTATAGGGTTGGCATTCCGAGGAGACGCTCTAGCTTACTGTAGCCCAGAACTCTGTGAGTAACAATTGTGTAAAGATATGTTCAAAATGATTATCTTCTGAATACTGAACTGAACTGTTTACTGAATGAACGTATGTCCTATATTCTAAACTGTACTGTGGCATCCTTAGCACCTACTGTTACTGTTATTGTTACAGAGATCTCTGTCGGTTCCCTCGTGGGACCACTACTGTTTACTGATTGATGGCCATCATTACTGTTCGGTCTTTAAGACCTACTGCTTACTGTACTGTTATGCTAACGGATGTACCACATATGACTGATTGACTGAAAGACTGAAATACTGATTTAATGAACTGTTTTTATTACTGTAAGGACATTCATTCTAAACCTCTTTACGCATTATGTTATTCACTGGGCTTTAGCTCACTGCTCATATATATATGTAGGTGTACAGGCACCGGACCAATGCTAGAAGCGTCGGGGTTAACTCTAGTTTTGTCAAGCCAACCACTGTGCCTCACTGCGAGGTTCTGAGCCTACCCAGCTATGGCTTAGGGGTGTTTTTATTCCCCCGTCTGTCTCTGTATATGTTTTTGTAACATTGTATAAACTGGCAACACTGTTACTGTACTGTAAATAGGGATTAAGTTCCTGAACTGAATGATTGTATATAATGGGCATACCGTTTTGCACTGATTGTATATGTGTTCTGAAAAGTCTTTTGCATACAGACTGTCACAGCTCATTGGACATTGTTTATTTACAGTTTTGGCTTCCGCCATGCCCCTGTACTCTGTTTTACTGTATTACTGTTAAGCAGGCCTTCGGTAATCTCGGATTACTGGCCGGTTACGGTGCTAAACCCATAGGGGCGGGTTTGGGTTGTGACAGAGTGGTATCAGAGCGATACTTAACCACAAGTTATACCGCACACACGTGTCCAAATGAGCTATAGGGTGTCCTAGAAAAGTAATAGGGCATTACATGAGCATGATATATAAGTGAGTGGTTATGACATGACTGATTATATGCTAATGTGTTAACCTGTTTAAAGAAATGACTGCCTATGTTGATAACTGTTACAACTGTTATAACTGCCTATAGTGAAATGGATAATGTAAATGAATCTAAATCCTCATCCACTGAGGCAAGAATGGCAAGAATGGAAAGAATGATGGAACTGATAACTGAAAGATTAGATCGACAACAGAACAAACAGCTCCCACCTCTTCTTCCGGTACAGCCGGAACAGAATGTGAATATTAATGATGATGACATAATTGCTCTTACCCAGAAGTTCAGTAAAATGAAATCACCATCCTTCCAGGGAGGTCTCGAACCATTAAAAGCTGAAGCATGGGTTTTGGAGACTGAGAAATTGTTTGAAGTGTTTCCGTGCTCGGAGGCACACAAAGTACTGTTAGCTACCTTCACCTTGCAAGAAGAGGCTAGAAGGTGGTGGATGCTAGTCTGTGACACCACCACTGTAGTGACTTGGGCTCAGTTTAAGGAGTCCTTCTTTGAAAAGTATTTTCCCCAATGTGTCAGGGATAGAAAAGTAACCGAGTTTGAACAGCTGAGACAGGGTACAATGTCTGTTGCTGAATATGAAACAAAGTTCACCGAGCTTGCTAGATATGCACCACATATGGTGGACACTGACTACAAGAAGGCCAGAAAGTTTGAAGGAGGCCTTAATGTGGCAATACTTGACAGAATAATTGTTTTAAAGCTACCGACCTATGTAGGTGTTCTTGACCGAGCATTGATGGCTGAGTCGAACATCGAAGCAGTGAAACAATCTGAATCACCAGCGCCTGAATGGCGTGGTAAAAGGCAAGGTTTTAAGTTCAAGAAAGGCAAGAACAACCCGCTGAACAAAAAGCAAAATACAGGGTCAACGACTACATCTAGTCAAGGGAACCGTTCCATTCCGCCCTGTTCCGAATGTGGTAAGAATCACAAGGGAGTTTGTTATAAAATTTCTGGTGCTTGTTACAGGTGTGGCAAGGTGGGCCACATAGTGAAAGATTGCCCCTCTGCACCTCAGGGCAATAGCAAAGCTACACCAAGTGTGGCAGCATCAACTGTTACACCAAAACCGAACCTTAAAGCTACCGGGAAAGAGCCTATGAGGCAGGGCCGAGTGTTCGCCCTAGTACCGGGAGACGTACAAAATACCGAGACCGTAGTGTCAGGTATCCTCTCTATTTGTACTCAAAATGCATATGTACTGATTGATTCGGGGTCTACACATTCTTATGTATCGCATGCTTTCTCGCGAAAATTGAATAGACCCTTAGAACCCATGCATTACTTGTTAGCTGTATCTTCACCTGTTGGGGGATCCGTGACATGTGCTTATATGTACCCTGTATGTGAAATCATTGTTGGGGATATGCATCTGTTTATTGATTTACTGCCATTGAACATTGATCATTTTGATGTAATATTGGGGATGGACTGGTTAACGAAATATCATGCCACCATAGACTGTGTAACGAAACAAGTAGTTTTCCGTCCACCGGGTTTGCCCGAATTTGTGTTTAATGGGAGTGGAGTGGTACCTTCTCCGTATTTGATTTCATCTGTAAAAGCTGTTAAATTGATTAGAAAGGGGTGTAAAGGATATCTGTGTTCTGTATTGACTGTATCCACTGATGATAATGCTAATGTGAACAGTATTCCCATAGTTAGAGAGTTCCCAGATGTTTTTCCGGATAATCTGCCAGGGGATTTGATTGACAGGGAAATTGAATTCACTGTTGATGTGATTCCGGGAACACAGCCAGTATCTAAAGCTCCTTACAGAATGGCTCCAACTGAACTGAAAGAATTGAAAGTGCAACTGCAAGAACTGTTAGACAAGAAGTTCATCAGGCCCAGTATTTCACCGTGGGGCGCTCCTGTCTTGTTTGTGAAAAAGAAAGACGGCTCACTGACATTGTGTATTGACTACCGTGAACTGAATAAGGTAACTGTGAAAAATAAATACCCATTGCCGCATATTGATGACTTGTTTGATCAGTTACAGGGTGCTCAAGTTTTCTCTAAGATTGACCTTAGATCAGGTTACCATCAACTGAAAGTTAAACCAGAAGACATTGACAAAACTGCTTTTCGAACAAGGTAAGGACATTATGAATTTTTAGTTATGCCTTTCGGAGTTACCAATGCACCTGCTGCATTTATGGACCTCATGAACAGAATCTTTAAACCATACCTTGATGACTTTATTGTTGTATTCATTGATGACATACTGATTTACTCCAAAAGTATAGAAGAACATGAACATCATCTGAGACTGGCCCTACAGACCTTAAGAGAACAGAAACTTTATGCTAAACTGTCTAAATGTGAGTTTTGGCTCGATCATGTTATGTTTTTGGGGCATGTTGTTAGCAAAGATGGAATTTCTGTTGATTCGCAGAAAATTGAAGCTGTAGTAAACTGGCCTAGACCGACAAATGTGACAGAAGTCCGAAGCTTTTTGGGACTAGCTGGATATTACAGAAGATTTGTCAAAGATTTCTCCAAAATTGCCTTACCATTAACTCAACTGACTCAGAAGGGGATATCATTTGACTGGACTGACCAAAGGGAATCAGCATTCCAAGAGTTGAAAACTCGACTTGTGACTGCACCGGTTCTTACCCTACCTTCAGGTACGGATGGTTATACTGTATTTAGTGATACTGTATTTAGTGATACCCCGATCTGAGATCAATCTTGGAAAACACTTGTGCACCCTGTAACTGATCAAATAAATCATCAATACGTGGCAATGGGTATTTATTTTTCACAGTTACCTTGTTCAATTCACGGTAATCGATGCACAGTCTCAGTGAGCCATCTTTCTTCTTTACAAATAAAACAGGTGCACCCCACGGTGAAGTACTGGGTCTGATGAACTTCTTGTCTAACAGTTCTTGCAATTGCACTTTCAACTCCTTCAGTTCAGTTGGGGCCATTCTGTAAGGAGCTTTAGACACTGGCTGTGTCCCCAGAATCACGTCAACGGCAAATTCAATCTCCCTGTCAATCAGATCCCCTGGTAGATCATCTGGGAATACATCTGGAAATTCTCTGACTATAGGAATACAATTCACATCAGTTTTAACACTATCATCAGTAGACACAGTCAGCACAGAATACAGATATCCTTTACACCCCTTTCTAATCAATCTAACAGCTTTCACAGAAGAAATCAGATACAGAGGAGGTACTACTCCACTCCCATTAAACACAAATTCAGGTAAGCCAGGTGGACGGAAAACAACTTGCTTGGTCACACAATCAATGGTGGCATGATATTTTTGTAACCAGTCCATTCCCAATATTACATCAAAATGGTCAATGTTCAATGGCAGTAAATCAATAAACAAATGCATATCCCCAACAATAATCTCACAAGCAGGATACATATATGCACATGTCATGGATCCCCCAATTGGTGATGATACAGCTAACAAGTAATTCATGGGTTCTAAGGGTCTATTCAATTTCCGTGAGAAAGGATGCGACACATAAGAATGTGTAGACCCCGAATCAATCAATACATATGCATTTTGTGTACAAATAGAGAGGATACCTAACACAACGGTTTCAGTATTTTGCACGTCTCCCGGTACTAGGGCGAACACTCGGCCCTGCCTCATAGGCTCTTTCCCGGTAGCTTTGGGGTTAGGCTTTGGTGCTACAGTTGACGCTGCTGCGCTTGGTGTAGCTTTGCTACTAGCTTGCGGAGCAGAGGGGCAGTCTCTAACCATGTGGCCCACTTTGCCACATCTGTAACAGGCTCCAGATATTTTGTGACAAACCCCTTTGTGCTTGTTGCCACATACAGAGCAGGGTGGAATGAACCCACTCCCTTGGCTGGGGCTAGTTGTTGACCCCGTATTTTGTTTCTTGCTCGATGGGTTGTGCTTGCCTTTCTTGAATTTGAAACCCTGCCTTTTACCATGCCATTCAGTTGTTGGTGTTTCAGATTGTTTCACTGCTGCAATGTTCGACTCGGCCATCAATGCCCGGTCGAGAACACCCACATAAGTCGGTAGCTTTAAAACATTTATTCTATCAAGGATTGCAACATTAAGGCCGCCTTCAAATTTCCTGGCCTTCGTATATTCCGTGTCCACCATATGTGGCGCATATCTAGCAAGCTCGGTAAATTTCGTTTCATATTCAGCAACAGACATTGTGCCCTGTCTCAGTTGTTCAAATTCAGTCACCTTTCTATCCCTGACACATTGAGGAAAGTACTTTTCAAAGAAGGACTCCTTAAACTGAGCCCAAGTCATAACAGTATTTGCATCACGGATCAACATCCACCACCTTCTAGCTTCTTCTTGTAGGGTGAAGGTAGCTAACAGTACTTTATTCGCTTCTGAGCACGGAAACACTTCAAATAGTTTTTCTGTTTCAAGCACCCAAGCTTCAGCCTTTAGCGGTTCAAGGCCTCCCTGAAAGGATGGCGGTTTCATCTTGCTGAATTTATGGGTTGAGAGCAATTATGTCCCCATCATTCACATTTGCATTTGGTTCCGGCTGTACCGGAGGAGGAGGAGGTGGGGGCTGTTGGTTCTGTTGTTGCTCAAGTCTAGCAGTCATCAGTTCCATCATTCTTTCCATTCGTGCCATTCTTGCCTCAGTGGATGAGGATTCAGGTTCATTTGCATTGTCCATTTCACTATAAGCAGTTATAACAGTTATAGCAATTATAACATAAACAGTTGCATATTTAGACAGTTATCACATTATCATGTATTCAGTCATAACATAGCCACACACTTTTCAAGTTCATGAAATGCCCTAATCACTTTTCTAGGACACCCTATAGCTCATTTGGACACGTGTGTGGGGTATAACTCGTGGTTAAGTATCGCTCTGATACCACTCTGTCACGACCCAAACCCGGCCCTATGGGTTTAGCACCGTAACCGGCCAGTAATCTGAGATTACCAAAGGCCTGCTTAACAGTAGTACAGTAAAACAGAGTTCAGGGCCTGGCGGAAGCCAATACAGTAAATAAATAATGTCCATTGAGCTGTGACAGTCTGTATGCCAAAAAGATTTTTCATGCATTCACACATGTAGAACAGTACAGTCTATACAAAATTTACAGTCACACAGTACAGGGACTTAATCCCCTGATAGCAGTGCAGTTAGTAGCTGACAGTCTATACAGTAATCCAAAACAGTACGGAGACAGACGGGGGAAAAACAAAACACCCCAAAGCCATAGCATGGTAACTCGGAACCTCGCAGAGAGGCACAAAGGCTGGCTTGACAAAACTGGAGTCTAACCCACGCTCCTAGCTCCGATCTGGTGGCTGAGCACTTACATATATATATAAACAGTGAGCTAAAGCCCAGTGAATAACATAATGCGTAAAGAGGTTAAGAATGAAATGTCCTTACAGTAATGAAAACAGTTCATTAAACAATATTTCAGTCTTCCAGTCAGAACAGTTATTCAGTCATATGTGGTACATCCATTAGCATAGCAGTAAATAGTAGGTCTTAAAGACCGAACAGTAATGATGGCCATCAATCAGTAAACAGTAATGGTTCCACGAGGGAACCGACAGAGATCTCTGTAACAGTAACAGTAACAGTAGGTGCTAAGGATGCCACAGTACAGTTCATAAATAAAGGACATACATTCATTCAATAAATAATACCAGTTCAGAAAACAGTTCAGTAAACAGTTCAGTATTCGAAAGATAATCATTTTGAACATATCTTTACACAATTGTTACTCACAGAGTTTGGGCTACGGTATGCTAGAGCGTGTTTCCCCAGTCGCCAACCCTACACAGTTCACAGGTTGAACACACACTAAGCTACACAGTTGGGAAATATCATAATTTAATCCCTAATTTGCCTTGGTGTGTTCTACATCTATATCCTCATTAAGATGCCTTAAACTAGGCCTAAGAATGCCTAGAATGGGATGAGGATGCAAAAATACACTTAGAAAACATTTTGCAAAGTTTGCTGAAAATAAGAGCCTTGCTCGAGCGAGCCTTCCTTCGCTCGAGCGAGCTTCCAAAATCAAAGGATTCGCTCGAGCGAGAAATCCTTCACTCGAGCGGTCTGTCGAAACAGTAAAAGTACTGGATGCTGAAATTTTACGCTCGAGCCACCAATCCTACGCTCGAGCGTAGCTTCGAACAAAGGTTGGTCGCTCGAGTGAAGAATCCTTCGCTCGAGCGAAGAAGCCAAATTCTGGAATTTCCAGATTTGTCTCCTAAGCTCAAACCAAGCATTCTTTCACTCAAAACTCGACCTCTTGGGCCCAAATTCTGGAATACACATCCAAATCCAATGTATAACGAGTTTTAAAGCTCAATTTATGAATTCAAGCCCCAAAGGTGAGTCAATTGAAACCATTTTTCAAACCCATTTTCATGAACATGGAGAAATGCAAACATGCATGGATTCAAACCAAATTCAACCTTCAAAGCTTGTCCAAATGGACTCATTTCCTCAAGAACATGATGAATTCATGGACTCAAGCCTAAATGAACATGCATGTACAATTGGCCATGAAATCAACTCAAGATTTATCAATACACACATGCATGCATGAAATGAGTTCTAATTCAACACTATAGGACCAATTCAAGTCTTAACTCTACAATTTAACTTGACTCATGCAAGAAAACCTTAAATGCAACAATGGGAGATTCAATTACCTTGCCTAAGTCTTCAATTACAAGTGTAGAGGCTTAAACAAGCAAGAACTCTTCTAATTTCCTTAATTTCCAAGCAATATCATAAAAATGAACTCAATTCTCTCTTGCTCCCTCTCTTGGTCGGCTAGAGTGAAGAAAAGGGCTGATGAAATGCATTTGTTCAAGTGTAATACTAGTCCTTAGTTGTGTCTAGGATAGTGGCCCATTTAGTGGCAAACATGTAAATAAGGCAACTTAGGTGTTTAACTTATTTTAATCTAATTTAGTCATACCTAATCACATTTTAGATAAGTACACCATCAAATCACATAATTTCCAATGATCCTAAAACATTAATCTAGTTTCGATTCGGCCGCCGATAAGGCCTTCAATTTGCAATTTAAACATAAACACACCGACAGATAATCAAATAATCGAACAGATAAACATGCAATACAATAGATGTGCTTAGTCAATTCAGTTCCAATTTTCAATCAGTCCGTTCAGTACTTCAGTTAGTTCAATTATCAGTCATGAGCAGTCCAGTTTAGCAGTAATCAGTATGTAATTCAGTAATTTATCGATAAACGGTATGGGGGTTGTTACAAAAGGGAATCTAAACCGAGACCGGGGTTCAAATTTGAAAATAATGTACTGAAATTTCAAGACAGACTGTGTGTACCGAATGATACTGAACTGAAAAAAAGAGTTCTTCAAGAGGGCCACAATTCAAAATTTTCTATCCATCCTGGAAATACGAAAATGTATCAAGATTTGAAACTGAATTTCTGGTGGCTGGGAATGAAGAAAGAAATTGTTGATTTTGTATCAAAATGTCTTCATTGCCAACAAGTCAAAGCTGAACATCAACGACCCGTTGGCTTATTGCAACCCTTACCAATATCGGAGTGGAAATAGGAACATATTACCATGAATTTTATTGTGGGATTGCCTCGCTCCAGTAAAGGTATGGACTCAATTTGGGTTATTGTTGATAGACTGACTAAATCTGCTCACTTCTTACCTGTTAAGACAATTTATAATGCGGACAATTGGCTATACTCTATATTGATGAAATTGTTAGACTGCATGGGGTGCCTGTGTCCATTGTTTCTGACAGGGATTCGAAGTTTACATCAAGGTTTTGGCAAAGCCTACAGACTGCATTGGGTACTGAACTGAGACTGAGTAGTGCCTATCATCCTCAGACAGATGGCCAGTCAGAGAGGACCATCCAAACCCTGGAGGATTTATTGAGAATGTGTGTCCTTGATTTTCAGGGAAACTGGGAAAGCCATTTGCCATTGGCTAAATTCGCCTACAACAACAGTTACCATTCGAGTATCGGTATGGCGCCTTTCGAGGCATTGTATGGCAGGAAATGTAGATCTCCAATTTGCTGGGCAGAAGTTGGAGATGGGCCTTTGCTTGGGCCCGAGATTGTGTACGAAACGACTGAGAAAGTAAAACTGATACAACAGAGACTGAAAACTGCACAGAGTAGAAAGAAAAGTTATGCTGATGTCAGAAGACGAGATAGAGAACATGAAGTGGGTGATCACGTATTTGTCAAAGTGACACCGATGAAAGGCCAGACTCGTTTTGGAGTCAAAGGCAAGTTAGCGCCGAGGTATGTCGGACTGTATGAGATTATTGAGAAAATCAATCCGGTGGCGTATCAAGTTGCGCTTCCTCCTGAAATGGAGCATATGCACAACGTCTTCCACATTTCTATGTTGAGAGACTACCTCCGGGATCCTTTCCATGTGATTGAGCCGACCCGTGTAGTGTTGAGTGATGACTACACTTACGAGGAACAGCCTATTCAGATTGTGAACAGACGGATCAAAAAGTTGAGAAACAAAGAGATTCCGTTAGTGAAAGTCGACTGGCAAAACCATGGTGGCGTGTATGCCACTTGGGAAAAGGAAGATGACATGGCTAAAAGATATCCTGAACTGTTCCCACTGAATCCTGTTTTCTTCCAGAATGAAGGTAACTCGAGTTTAGAGGACTAAACTCTTTATAAGGAGGGGAGACTGTAACAACCCTCACACTGTTTACCGATTAATGACTGATTGGTTACCGATTACTGCTAAACTGAGACCGAATATGAAAAGTAATTGAACTGACTGAATTACTGAACTGACTGACTGAAATCTGAAACTGAATCGATTGACTGTATCTGTTTAATTGCATGTTTATCTGTTTGACTGTTTAATTATCTGTTCAGTTTTTATGTTTAAACTGCAAATCGAAGGCTTTATCGGCGGCCGAACCAGAAATTGATTAATGTTTTATGACCACCATAATTTATGTGATTTTATGGTATAATTATCCGAAAACTGATTAGGTATGATTAAATTAGATTAAATATTGATAAAACGCAATGTTTGGCTGATTTACAATTAGACCACTTAGTGGCCATTATCTATGCACTCTTGAGCCTTATTACATTAGATCAAAACACTTTTGCTTAGCTCATTTTGAGCACACCACCGACTAGAGAGAGAGAGAATAGGGAGTGAGAGTATCTTCATCTCATTTTGCTTGGTCTTGCTTGGAAATTGAGAGCATTGAAGCATAGATTTCATATTTAAGCTTCTACACTTGAATTACAAGACCTAGGTAAGGTAATTGAACCTCTCATTGTTGTATTTAAGATTGTTCTTGCATGATTCATGTCAAATTGTAGAGTTAAGGCATGAATTGGTTCAATAGTGTTGTTATAAAGCTTAATTGTTGCATGCATGTGTATATTGAAGAGTTTGGGTTGATTTCATGGCAAATGTTGCATGCATGTTCATGTTATGTTTAGGACCATGATTTCATCTTGTTTTTCAAAGAATTGAGCTCATGAGAGCATGTATTGAGGCTTTGAATCGATTTAAAGTCATGCATGTCATGTTTGAAGATTGTTCTTGAAATTGGGTTTGAAATTGAGTTTGATTGAAATACCCTTGGGCTTTGATTTCTCAAATTGACCTTTGAAACATGTTGTTCTATGAGGTTACAAATGTTTTCCAGAAAATTAGCCCAAGAGGATCGAAATTTATGCATCAAAACATGATTTTGAACTTGGAGCTCAAATCTGGAATTTCCAGATTTTGGTTGTCCACTTGAGCGGGGGAAGTGCCGCCCGAGCGGGAAATTCGTGCTCCCAGTACTTTGCACTGTTTTACAGTCCGCTCGAGCGGGGTAATTGGCGTTCGAGCGGGACCTTGTGTCTCACGCTCGAGCGGGAACCTTCGTCTGCATGACCGCTCGAGCGGAGTAACCTATGCTCGAGCGGGACCCTGTTTCACTGAAAATTCTGAAAATGCTTTTAAAAGTGCATCTTTGCATCCTCATTCCATCCTAGGCATTCTTAGGCCTAGTTTAAGACATCTTAATGATGATTAAATGTAGAACACACCAAGGCAAATTTAGGGATTAAGTTATTATCTTTCCCAACTGAGAAACTTAGTGTGTGTTCAATCTGTTAACTGTATAGGGTTGGCATTCCGAGGAGACGCTCTAGCTTACTGTAGCCCAGAACTCTGTGAGTAACAATTGTGTAAAGATATGTTCAAAATGATTATCTTCTGAATACTGAACTGAACTGTTTACTGAACTGATATTGTTTACTGAATGAACGTATGTCCTATATTCTAAACTGTACTGTGGCATCCTTAGCACCTACTGTTACTGTTACTGTTACAGAGATCTCTGTCGGTTCCCTCGTGGGACCACTACTGTTTACTGATTGATGGCCATCATTACTGTTCGGTTTTTAAGACCTACTGCTTACTGTACTGTTATGCTAACGGATGTACCACATATGACTGATTGACTGAAAGACTGAAATATTGATTTAATGAACTGTTTTTATTACTGTAAGGACATTCATTCTAAACCTCTTTATGCATTATGTTATTCACTGGGCTTTAGCTCACTGCTCATATATATATGTAAGTGTACAGGCACCGGACCAATGCTAGAAGCGTCGGGGTTAACTCCAGTTTTGTCAAGCCAACCACTGTGCCTCACTGCGAGGTTCCGAGCCTACCCAGCTATGGCTTAGGGGTGTTTTTATTCCCCCGTCTGTCTCTGTATATGTTTTTGTAACACTGTATAAACTGGCAACACTGTTACTGTACTGTAAATAGGGATTAAGTTCCTGAACTGAATGATTGTATATAATGGGCATACCGTTTTGCACTGATTGTATATGTGTTCTGAAAAGTTTTTTGCATACAGACTGTCACAGCTCATTGGACATTGTTTATTTTCTGTTTTGGCTTCCGCCATGCCCCTGTACTCTGTTTTACTGTATTACTGTTAAGCAGGCCTTTGGTAATCTTGGATTACTGGCCGGTTACGGTGCTAAACCCATAGGGGCGAGTTTGGGTCGTGACAGGATCCGATGATATCCCTATAGAAGTTTGAAAGTGTTTAGGTAAAAAGGGGGTTGCTTGGTTGACTAGGTTGTTTAGCAAAATTTTGTTGACTAGGAACATGCCAGATGAGTGGAGGAAGAGTATTTTAGTGCCAATCTATAAGAATAAAGGAGATGTTTAGAATTGCAACAACTATAGAGGAACCAAGCTTATGTGTCATATAATGAAAGTGTGGGATAGGGTGATGGAACACCGATTGCGAGATATAACAGAGGTGTTAGAGAACCAATTTGGGTTTATGCCTGGTAGGTCAAGAATGGAAGCGACCTATGTTTTGAGGAGAGTAATAGAAAAGTATAGTGAAAAGAAAAGAGACATTCATATGGTATTTACCAACCTTGAAAAAGCATATGATAGAGTGCCTCGGGATATAGTATGGTGGGTGTTTGAGAAGAAAATGGTGACAAAATGTTACATTGATGTGATTAGGGACATGTATTAAGGGGTGGTGACCACTATTAGATCGCTTGTTGGAGAGACAAATGAATTTCCTATCACTGTATGGTTACACCAATGATCTATCTTGAGTCTTTAACTTTTTGCTTTAGTTATGGATGAGTTGACGAGAAATATTCAAGATGGCATACCATGGTGTATGTTTTTTGCAGGCGATATCGTGCTAGTGGATGAGCCTAGAGGAGTTAACTCAAAGTTAGAGATTTGGAGAAATGCACTTGAATATAAAGGATTCCAGATAAGCAGAACTAAGACAAAATATATGGAGTCTAAATTTAGTAACAGTAATAATGAAAGTAGAGCAGAGGTGAAGATTAAGAACCAAGAACTGCCTAAGAGTGGACATTTTCGTTATTTAGGATCGATTATCACAACAACGGGGGGGGGATTGATGTAGTTGTGGCCCATAGGATTAAGGCGGGATGGTGTAAGTAGAGAAGTGCGTCTGGGGTACTGTGCGATAAATGAATATCCACTAGACTAAAAGGTAAGTTCTATAAAATGGCTATTAGACCAGCAATGTTGTATGGGACGGAGTGTTAGGCAACCAAGAAACAACATGTAGATAAGATGAGTGTGGCTGAGATGTGGATGTTAAGATGGATGTGTGGCAAAACTAGACAAGACAGAATTAGGAATGAGTGTATTCGGGAATGGGTAGGAGTAGCACTGATAGAAGATAAGTTGAGAGATAATCGATTGAGATGGTTTGGTCATATTCAACGGAGAACAATAGAGACAGTAGTGAAGAGATTCGATGTAGTGACGGTAGATGGAAGTGTTAAGGGACCAGGTAGGCCTAGATTAACGTTGGCTAGCGTTGTAAATAGAGATATGGATCTACTTAATTTGACTAACGAAATGACCTTTGATAGAGCTGTGTAGAGAAGAAGGATTCATGTAACCGACCCCATTTGATGAGATTTAAGGCTGGACTTGGTTTGGTTTGGTTTGGTTTGGTTTGGTTTAGGTTGTGGTGTGATGGAGTTTTGGATGTGTTTGGTGACGTGAATTTGGTTGTTTTCAATTTGATTTTTGATTATTTGTTGTAATAATCATTCCTGAGTGAAGGTTGTATCTTTCTTTTGTGAGAGTTTTTATCCTCCTCTATGGAGGTTAGAATTCTTCCTCCTATGAAAATTTATTATCTCTTTATGAGATCTTTTATTACCGTTGTACGAGATTGATCCTATTTTTTATCGTTTTGCAATTAAGATTTTCTTTCCGACCTAAATATATATAATAAATAATATAATATATAAATATGATCATTATAACATACTTCAATAAAAAAAGGAGGATGATCCCCTCCAGTCCAGATTTTGGACTAGAGGGCGTTGTTTGGACTTGTGGGGCTCACTACGAGCCTCGTTTTGATGATCCAAGCCATTTATTTTGTCGGACACTTCATGTATTTTATCCACACAAAAAATTAGGTTGATCCGATAACTGTAATTTACTCAATTTATTGTGTTTTTAACGAAAAAAATATGTATTTTTAAAAATAAACCATACATTTTTTTGGTGAAAAATGTGATAAATTGAGTAAGTTATAATTATCGGATCAACCTAATTTTTTGTGTAGATGAAAGATACAAAGTGTCTTACAAAATGAATTGTTCGAATTATCGAAACGGGGACTCGTGATGACCCCACAGGTCCAAACAACGCTCTCCAATATAAAATCTAGACTACATAAAAAAACAATGGCAAAACTATACAAATTGTAAAGAAATGAGCTCGAGCTCACAAGCATGGAGGCTGTAAAATTTATAAATATGAAAACAATGATATTTAATTCTACAATTATAGAAACTCAATGATTAATTTAACAAAGAGTTCTATTAAAATTAATAACACAGCAAAATTCAAAAATTAACCCAACAAAAAGGATTGATGCTAAGCCTTCTTGGTACAAGAATATAAGAGTGATCAACTCAGATTGACCCCTAAGCCTTCTGGATAAAAGAATATAAAGAGTGATAAATCGAATTAAAATAAAAATTAAACTGTTTATTTTAAAAAATAAAATTTTAATTTATTTTTTGAAAACAAAGGGAATAAATTAAATAGATTGTTTTTGGATAAATATATCTTCTTAGATTTTCTTAAAATACAAATTACCTCATGTGGTTTGAAAAATTATAAATACCTCATTATTAGAATTTTTTATTTAATAGAATTAACAAAAAAAATAAAATTTCTAACTAATATCCTATACAACAATAAAATTAACTGGATTGTTAAATGAAATATATTTCTGATATTATTAAAAACTGTTAATTAACTTGATAATTTCTTAATAAAATATGTCATTGGTTACGCGATTATAAATTTGAAGGGACAAAATATAAAATTTAAAACTACAAAAGACCATTTACCCTGTTTGGTTTTCAGTTTTCAAAAATAATTTTTTTGAGTATTCAATTCGTATTTTTATATTATTAATATTTTTTTAAATATTATAATTAACATTTTTTAAATTTTAAATTCACTTAATCTTAATATACTTTAAAAGTAAAAAAGTTATACAAAAATCTTTAAAAAAATTTATTGAATACAACAAAATATGAAAGTGTATTGAATTTTTATATTTTTTGTATATGGTGAATTTTTTAAAATATTTTTTTCATAAATATTATACTTTTTTATGTATTTAGATTAGGTGTATTTAAAAACAAAAAATTTACGAAAAATATTTAAAAAAAAGTCACTAAAGACAAAAAAAAAAAAAAAAAAAAAAGGAAAACAAAAAAACACATGGTGATTTGTATTTTAAATGTAGGAGGAATAATATTAGGGATTATGAAAAAAATATCATGAAATGCATTATGAAAATTTTTCATCCTTTGATTAGTGTGTGGTGTTTTATTGTGTATATAATCTAAATGTGGAGAATCTTTCATGATCATATTCATGATATTTTTTTTCATAATCTCTAACATTACTCATGTAGGATATATTTATAATTGGTAAATGCTAATAAGTGCCCCTATGCATTGTTTAATATTGGAAAGTGTGTATAAAGTATCTTGAAAATTTGTAAAACTATTAAACGGTGTATTGATTTTAGTAAATATGAATTGAATTTAGTGAAAATTGTTTTGTGCTTTTTAAATTTTTTGACTTTTATTTATACCCTAGGAATACTTGTTAGCATGACCCTTTATAATTTGGATTGGGTTTCTCTCATGTTGTGATCTTAACATGATAGAACTGAGGGGCCCGTAGAGTCCAACACAAGTCTCGTTTTGATAATTCAAACCGTTTATTTTGTAAGACTCGCAATGTATATGATCAATGAAAAAATTTAGAGCGATTCGATAATCGTAACATTTATATTTTAATGTATTTGTCTCTAAAAAAACAAATGGTCAATTTCTAATACATATTTGTCGTCATTTTTTCGGAAACAAATGCAATAAAATGAAAAAGTTATGATTGTTGGATCGAACTAAATTTTTTTCATGGATAATATACATTGTAAACTTTACAAAATAAACGGTTTGAATTATTGAAATGAGACCCATGTTGGGTCCTATAAACCCCTTAAATTCTGCAATGTTGAGATCCCAACATGAAGCCTATCCTTATAATTAACACATTATTTTTTTAGGGTAAATTACACTTACCTCCCTGAGATTTCTGACAATTATAGAGACCTTCCTTGTAGTTTCAATAATTACACTAAGTTCCCTTCCTTTTGAAACTATTATCAAGTTTCCTTCATTATTAGGCTATTTAACAGAATTTGCTGATGTCATGACGATGTCATACAAAAAATGACGAAATTACACATTAATTACTTTATCTATTCAAATGAGAAATTTCACTCACATCTCTTGAAGTTTTGCATACATTATCAAAAATTCATATACATATTTTATCATTATTTAATAAAATTCTTAAATTTCATACAATATTAAATAAAGTCTTTTAATTTTTAAACTTTATTAAATCATTTAATGCAAAAAAAAAAAAAAAAAAAAACGTAATTTTTATTGATAAAATACTTAATGTTAGATAATATCTTAATAATTTAATATAAGATTTATTTCACACCACATAATAAATAACCTAAGAAAGCTACCTTTTTTATCAGCTAAGAAGAGCCAAAATCATCCACGCTCATATACAGAAAATGGAAAATGAAAAAGGGAGACATGGAGAAAATGAAGCTGTGAGCTGAATGCTTTACTGTTCATATTACATTTTTCGAAAACTCAAAAAAAAAAAAAAATAAATAAATAAATAAAAAACAACAACAACAACAACAACAACAACAACAACTCTACTTAGTCACATGGTTGTATTAGTCTTAATGGAATTTTATTTTTTCAATTAGTGGACAATTAGGATTTAAGTTCAACTCATTCCTTTGCTACTTTTTCTTATCAATCAACCAGAGCATAACGGAATAGAATTTTTTTAAATGTTTATTTTTCCATTATGTTGCACTTTTCTTGTGGTTGATCAGTAGATATCAAAATATGATATTGTTAATTATGTTTGAGAATTCATGCAATGTAAGATCCTTGGAAATTTCCATTCATCGGCTTATAATCTGTGTCTGTGCATGCGACTGAATATAATTGAGATTGTGAAATTTGATAGCATTCATATATCATATATGTGTATTCAGGGGGATTATAATTGTGAAATTGCGCCTTGGGCAAGAACTGAGGTTGAGAGCCATAGCCAGAAAAGGCATTGGCAAAGACCATGCAAAATGGTCACCTGCAGCAACTGTTACTTTCAAGTTTCATGTATGAGCCAGAGATCCATATCGATGAAGATATGATGGAGACTTTACCACTTGAAGACAAAGGAAATTGGGTTGAAAGTAGACCTACCAAAGTGTTTGACATTGATCCTAACACTCAGCAGGTTGGTTGAAACATCACACTCATATGTTTAAAATGTGGATTTTGACATTGTCTTGAGAGTAATTGTATTATGTGACTTCTATAAGTTGGCTTCTAGAAGCAGCGCAATGTTTGCCTTCTTTGTTTGGGTGTCCTTTTGAGTACTAATAACATTTGATGGGGCAATCTGCTTATATGACATGGAAATTGTTTCAAGGGTGAAGTATAAGTGGGGGAAACAAGATGACTATACCAGCATATTTGTTGACACATTGGCTATCAAACTTATTTCCATAAGTAATAATAGGTGGAAGAGAGGACAGCAAGTTTTTTAATTATCTAGAAGATGCTTTCTTAATCGTATGTCAAATGAATATCTCAAAACCAGTCAAATACTTTTTGTGTTGCATTTTCCATTTAATATAAATACTTCATTTCATCCAATCCTATGAGATAAAAGGAATAGAGCTGAACATTGCAACAATCTAGTTGTGTCTGCACTGGTAGGATTTGGAGAGTAAATGAAATTGATGTTCAGACAGAAGACTTCACCTGCCATGGAACAATTCATGTAACATAAGGTGCTACTTATTTCCTTGACATTTTTCTGTGTATGCTACAAGTTACTCTGTGAGGTCCAGATAAGAAGCAGTCGGTAGAAGTTTCGAGGAAGCAATGCTGGCTTCTCATAAAATGTTTCAAATTTGTTGATGATAATCTTACATTTGCGCAAAAAATCTTCTCAAATATACATCCATTTAGTTTGATTTGAGTAGGATTTCAACCTTGCAGAAATTTTATACAAATTCTTCTTAGGTGACAGAAATGTGTTACATAAAATGATTGACAGCTATCCTGGAAATTGATGCACTTTTTTTTAGCTTCAACTGCTCTGTCTTGGCAGAAATGGTCAAGAAAAACCATGGCTAGAAGTCATTGAACATTTAAAGAAAGGGGATTTTTAACTCATATGTTCATCATACCAAAAGTTTAGTCGGTTTTAGGTGAGGCTTGATGTTTGCAACCAACAGAGGTCATCCAGCTGATACTAACAAACCCTAGGCTGCACAAGACAGCAAACTTTAGATTTGTCCAAATGGGAGGATGTGGATATGGAGATGGAACATTATTGCTTGAAATGGGTAGGTTAACTAGATATGAACCATATGATTTATCTTATTAATGCTGGGGTTATTGGGCTAGGTTTGGGCTTGGGTTGTAGGTTCTCCAGGTTTTCAGTTGTGGTTTTTTTACTTACCCCAAAAAAAAAAGGTATGTTCTCCTGACTGGCACACTATGCAGATGGAAGTTGGAACTTGAAGTGGAAGACTTGGATGCAGAGAGGATAGCTGCCAATGTGCATAAGAGTGGGAGAATTTAGAATGCAATTTTCATAAATGATTAAATGGCAACCACCAATTCAGTTTATGACCATGAAAATCACGACTTATTAAAATTAAAAAATTGTTGCTAAATTCACTAAAGTCTTCATCCTGCTTTGAACTATTAATTGAATTCCAAGAATGAGAGTGCTTTCTGAATTCTACAATGAAATGTCTTTAACCATAATGAAATATCATGGTTCTTACAAATCAGGATCATCAGCAGAGGGCCTTGGACTGGATGATATTTTGTAGTTCCTTAGTATGTTTATCATATTTGTCGTGCTATTTATTATAGCAGAAGGCCTCTGATAGGGTGATATTCTATAGTTCCTCAATAGGTTTGCCCAGATCTTCCATTCAATTTGTTGTGTAATTTTTTTTTTTTTCTGATTGTTGTTCCTTGGCTTTTTAAATGTTACATTAGATCCATTTATGTAATCCCATTATTATGGTCTCACAAACAAACTATTGATTTCTTTTTCCTTTCCTCGCAGGCTATAGTAGTTGATCCTGAGGCATACACATATGATGATGAAATGATCAAGAAAGCAGACGCAATGAGGAAGTCGGGACTCGTTGAGATTTATGCCAAAGATGACAGTTTTATATTCACAATGGAATCTACTGGTGTAGTCAAAGCTTCTCAGTTGTTGCTTAATGCAATAGAAGTTCTTAAGCAAAAGCTGGATGCAGTTCACCTTTTGGAGGATACTGTAGAAGCCGATGAAAAGTTTGACGAGTTGGGTGCACATATGCGAGGAGGTTGATCTCTTTGTCAGACCAGGTTCCTCAGTTGACTTCCTTGGATTTTAAGAAGTCAAGTTGCTTCTGTTTGCCTCCTGAGAGACATGTTTTGTCTAGGTATCGTCTTGCAAATTCTTGATCACTTAGATTATGGATAATAATCTTATCATCTGTATGTATGCTTTGAAACTTTTGGGAAATAGTTAACTTGTGTTTTCCCTGTTGAACATGTGATGATGCTTTTAATTAAACCGGCAAGAAGTCCATTAAAATGTAGGATAGATTGCCTCCATATTGATTCCTTGTTTAAACCATGTTGTGCTGGCTTTGTTGTTATGTCACTTTCAGGGTCACTTGATGGATTTCTTGAACGAATGGTTAAGCTTTTGTATTATCAGGTTGTATATCCTTCGAGTTTTATAGTATCACGTAACTAGCATTTTATGAATTTGGAACGGTGAAAGGTTAAACTCTCACTTCAGATCTTAAATGCTAGATTAAATGCTAGATTAGCTTACCCTTATTCCAGTGTTTACATGCACCTCTCTTTATATTCACAGTGGCTACGCGATTTTCACCGCTACTCTCTACAGCTTGACTCACAATGTGACTAATGTCACCCTTTGTTCTTGGAGGGAAGGTACATCAGCCTGCTGTGTGAGCTTCTCTCGGATTTATTTTGATAATTCAAATTATTCATATTGTAAAATTTATTAAGCAAATCATTTATAAAATAAGTTAAATTGATCGGACACTTGTAATCACATGAATAAAAGTTTGAATTGTTTTTAAAAAAAAAAATAGAAGGGGTTAATTGGTGAAAAATCTATTATGGAGCCAAATGTTATTTGGTTAGTTTACACTTTTTTAGTGATAAGAACACACATTGAAAAGTCGTCGGAAAAGTCAACCAGCACTAGAAAAGTCATCGAAAAATTGGTTGGACGGCAGTTGGTGGCAATGAGATGGACAAATAGGTGACATGTGTATAAATAGTGTGCATTTGAACAAATAATTGCATAGATAGGTGACACATATATAGATAATGAGATATTTGAACAGATAGTTGCAAGATAGATGGCACATGTACAGATAGATGATATTTGGATAGATAGATAAGCTTTGAACAAGTGTCATTTTAGACAAATAATGTCATTTTGGGCCAAATAGATTTAAGTTTACTATCAAAATCATGGTCGTTGTTTCTTCTTCCTTTTTATTATTTTTATTATATATATATAAATGTAATCTTGTTATGTAGCTACAAAGCTCTTATTAACTTATTTTTTTTCATAAAAAATAGTAAATGATATGTTTGACGAGTTTTACAATATGAATAATTCAGATCATTAAAATAGCTTTAACGAATTTTAAAATTTGTTTAAGGTTGGTTGTTAAATTTTTGAACTAATCTCAAACAAGTTTTTATCAAGTTGAGTTTAATTAGTTTGGTAATTTTATATAATTTTAGACTTATCGAGCCGAACTGAATGAGTAATTGACTATTCAAATTTGATTTAAAAACTTTAACGAGTTTCAAAATGTGTTTAAATTTGGCTTTTTACTTAACAAATTGAACTCGAACGAGTTTTTAATGAGTCTAACACGAATTGAGTTTGAATTGTTTAATTCGTTTATCACATTTCATGTACACTAGTTTGTGTGTGTGTGTGTTTTTTTTTTCTTTTTCTTTTTATTTTTTATGTTTTTAAAATTAAAAAGCACTTATCATTTTTATTTTTTAATGATATAATTTTTTTTTTTAAAAAGGTAAATTACAAATACACCATTTGTGGTTTACTTAAAATATGGATTGCCCATTGTGATTTGGAAAATAATAAATATCTTCTTGTAATTTTTTTTATTTAACAGAATTAATTGAAAAGAAAAATTATTCACTATTTACCTATATAATAATAAAATTATATAAATTATTAATTAAAATATATTTCTAACATTATTAAAAACTGTCAATTGACTTGATGATTTATTGATAAAAGGATCATTTGTTATGAAATTAGAAACTTCAAGAAGTAAAATGTAATTTCTAGAATCATAGAAAACAATTCGTATTTCAAGCAAACTTTGAGGAGGTGCATTTATAATTTACCCTAAATAGTTCAAGAATAACTGTGTTGTCTCCTAAAAACTAAATTATTTAAAAATAAATAAAATTCCAAATGAAATTTATAAAAATAAAAAAATAAAAAATAAAAAAACAATTTGCAAAAGAATCACCTTGTTTGGTTTAATTATTGAAAATTGTTATTGTTCTTTTTTAGTGAACTTCTTCATATTTAAGTCTTAAAAAAAAAAAAACCACTCCTAACTGCACATAATCTAGATGAACTTTAAAGAGTACAAGTTTTCAAGATAAATTGCAAATTAATGGTAAAACTTACCGAATTTAATAATTATAATGATAAACTTTTCCATAGTTTTGCAACTTATTTTTGGTCTTGCGATTTTCCCAACTTTAAAAGTAAATTATTTGTGAATAAATCCAAAGATGGCTCCCTATAAAATTGAAAATATGGTTTTTACTATTTGTTTTTAGTCAAATATTTTACTATTTAAGTGCATTTAAAAAAAAAAAATCACAAAACACAATATGAAAAACAAAATATACTCAAAACAAATTTTGAATTTAAAAGTTAAAGTAGTTTCTGAGTTTTTCAGAAATGAAAACAAAAATATAATCAGACAAGCCCATATTTGTTGAACTACCAAGTAAAAATAAGCTGTGAGGCAAATCTGAATGAAAAGAAGCAGAATTTTATACCAATAGTGTGTATTTAAAAAACTTACAAATATTGTGAACCAAATTTACACTTAATAATTGATATATATATATATATATATATAAATATATTTGAAGAACTTGAATTTCCCATGAAAGGGGTGTGCAAATGAGATTCCCATTACATGTGCTAATCTCATTCCACTTGGGACATAACACAATTACATTAGTGCTGTGTTTGGTTGAGGGATTTGGGGAGGGATTTGGAAAAGGAAATGGAAAAGGTTGGTGAAATGTGAATAAAACATGTCTATATTTCACATAGTTTCACACACCTTTTCCCTTTCCCTTTCCATTTCCAAATCCCTCCCGAAATCCTCAAACCAAACACAGCATAGGTGTTATGGACGCACTCAAACAACGGAATTAAGGAGACCTAAATGAGATTACGAGGAACAACCTTCTATATTGGGTTGTCTCATACTGGGGAGATCTATCATTTGCCCTTAAATCCTTAAATTTAAAAATTTTGAAATTTTGCAATCCCAACAGTTTTTTGAAATAACCAAGAACAAATGATTTAAACACAACTCCTCAAATCTAATGAACTGTGTGTCCACCATTTAACAACAACACACCTTACAGACAACCCAACAACAAAAAAAAAAGGGCCTAGCTAAAAGGGCAAATAAAATAGATGTTGGGAAAACATACTGAAAACACAACATATCAACAATTTTCACTAACAAGCACCAGAAAAATTGTCATCAGAAGCATTGAAACCTGGATGATGAAGAAGAGCATAGACCTACAGAGTGTATCGCTAAACTGCAGACCTTGTTTCTTCACTCCAGACGCTTTGTCTCAGTATGGTGGTGGAGGATAGATTCCTGGGTACGCACCTAATTGGAAAGCAAAATAAATAAACATTCAGCAAATTATGACATGGTGGATGGCAAAAGTAGAGTTTTTGACCAAATCCATGCCCTTTTAAAATAAATTTCCCAAACGTAAGTAATTTTGAACTAATTTCCCAAATCCGTTTTGTGAAGTTGAGGTTTCATGTTTTCATTAAGGCCCAGGCTTCATGTCTGGGCCAAATCTGTTTCATGTTTTCATGAAATAAAGTGTTTTCAAAATAAAACCTCAAACTTTATGAAGTCGTGTTTTGCCTGAAGTCTGAAGTTGTGTTTCAGATTTGAATTTGTGATTTGAAAAAACGACTTTATTAATATCATGTTTTCAAAATGCAACTTCAATTACAGTAAACACTTCTTCACCAAACAAAATGAGTTTAAGAAATAGTTCAAAACTGCTCAAATTTGAGAAATTAGTTTTAAAATGGCAATGGTTTGGCAAACAAAACTCCTCAAGAGTACGGACCAGAAAGAAGAGTTACCTGGAGGATAATAGGGCGAGGCCTGTGGGGGTGGTGGATATGATGGTGGGGGATATGCTGAAGGTGGTGGGTATGGTGAAGGATAAGCAACTGGCTGAGGTGGAGGATATGAAGCTTGTGGATACGCAGCTGAACTGGGTGGGTATGAAGTGTATGGCGATGCTGCCGGGTAAGCAGCAGCTGGTGGTTGATAATAAGGAGCTACAGATGCTTGTGGTGGTGTAGAATACATGGGAACTTGGTGGGCACCCTGTGCTACATATGGTGGAGCTGATGGAGCATAGCTTGCTGCTGGCTTCTGCAATGAAATTTAAAGAATCATCATTGTAAAATTCAATGCCATAGTACTCACAAATTCACAATTGGGTAATGGTAAATTTACTTAATTTACTAAGCAATATAGTACAAAACATGGAGCTTACTTTGGCATTTGGATAATGCAGTACGAGTCTTACTTCTCCTGCATGCCTGTATGGAGGCCAAGTAGAAAGATTGAAAAATGTGATTGTCCATTTATAGACCATCTGTCAAAATCTTCATGAAATAGCTAAATTGTACATGAACAAACAACATGCTACATTACACAAGACCAGGAAAAAAAAAAAAAAAAAAAAAAAAAAAAAAAAAGAAGAAGAAAAGAAAAAGTTGGTTTGATTAATAACTTGACCAGATTGTCGTGACGTATTTTTCAGGAAGTTAAAACATTTTCAGATTCCAATCCAACCAGTCTTAAATCAGAGAAGGATATTTTAAGATCTTTCTGGAAGGAATGAAGCCTACCAGTTGTCTTGTTCCCTCTAGAGACCAAATGACATGCTCCTCCCTTCTCAAAGGATCAAACAAAGAGACAACAAAAGGTTGAAAAGTAAAATTAGGGAAATGGATCACAAAATTTCCAAACCCAGCTTCCAACTCACAACTCCCTCCAAAGACTGATGCCTTTAATAGCTAGGACGGGAAGGCCATTTTTTTCTTCTTTTACTCACAGTCTCTTCACATTTTCTAATATTTGAATTTGCAATATTATTTAAAAGAAATTTAACATTTATATCTGGTGCTCATCACATATGCAGTGTCAAGTTTTTCAGAATTAATATTGGCTTCGCTTCCCAGCTTATGCTGACCACCTCCAACTTGAAATTCTCACCAAAGTTCTATCAATTCCCTTCTATGCAAAACTAGAACTGTTAACTTAAAATCTCCCCCGAACTGGATGAGAATTCTTTGATATGCCTAGATGCACTGCCATAGTTGATATGGAATATGCTCAATCTTGCATGTGATACCCTGGTGCCGTACGAGTACCAGGTACTTACCGGGTGTGGGTACGCGTACCGGTACGGCGGTATTCATACCAGGTAGGCCGAATACATGCTAGGTACGGCAAATACATTTGAGTACGTCGTGGGTACGGCACCGGTATGTCGTGGGTACAGCATGGGTACGTCACCGGTACAACGAGATGATTTTTTTTTTTTTTTTTTGCAGGTACTATAATTTGTTGCAACCTTTATTATTCTTCTTTCAATTTTGCAAATATCAAATAATTTATTTTCAACATCCTTTACCCATGAGTCATGGTTTTGCTCTCTTTTACATCTTGTTTTAGACAATCAAACAAAAAAAAAAAAATTATATAACTTTCTAGACAAGTTTTTTTTTTTAGTTTTGATATTGAAACTTTGATTTATATGTTAGATATTTAGCTATAAATTTAAAAAAAAAAATTGACATACCTCAGCCGTACCCGTACCCTACTTTTTAAAGAATTTGCCGTATCGGCGTACCCGTATTGTAATCGTACCCGTACCCGTACCCATACCCGTACTCGTATCCGTACCTGCACCAGTGCTTCATAGGTGCTAAGACCTATTATGTTTTTGCCGAATTTCCACAACTTCTACAAACTTTTAAATCGAATTGGCACCAGACAGATTTTTCGCAAAAACTCTCCAAACTATTCCTGGTCATTACAACAGTAAAACTAACAAGGACTGCCAAGCACAATAGGCCCTTCCTCATAAAAATTCACCCTCTTTAGGCACACACCTCACTTCAATCAAGAACTTGACATAGCAGATGGCTGAGGTGAAGAGAAAGAAGCTTGCTTCAACTATAATGTATGTTTAACTCCTAAATGTAAATCAGCAGCAAACTATTTTTTATCTATTTGCACTTAGGAGCAAATCTAATGAACCCATAGAATTCAACTAATCTGAAGGACAGTAAAAATATGGAAGGCAATTTCCAATTCACATTTTAACCACAATGACAAAGTTGAAATATGGGGATAGTTAGTTTCTTCATTATTTTAGATAGTAAAAGCTGAAATATGGGTAAAGTATCTTATATATTATGCAAGACAATGTTCATTAGTGGGTTCTAAGGCATGTAACATCAAAAGAATTATATCAATATATTGTCAGAAGATCAATTTCTATGAACCAGCTCCTCTTTTCCTCTCTTTCATAGTTTTAATTCCGCTAACCTTATAGTATCAGCTCACCCTGCATAGTTGATATTAAACTTGAGCAAAGTTCAGTTAGTGAAAGTGGTGGATTTATACATGAACCAAATGACCTAGAATTTTTTTATGCTGTGTTTGGTTGGGGGATTTGGAGAGTGATTTGGAAAGGGAAATGAAAAATGTAAGTGAAATGTGAATAAAACATGTCTATATTTCACCTAATTTCACACCTTTTCTCTTTCCCTTTCCAAATCCCTCCTCAAATCTCCCAACCAAACACAACATTAGCAACACAATTAGAGCATTTCAGAGTCTATCGATACTTTTGTCATTTCATTTATTTTCTCCTAGAAGCGAACCACAATTCTAAACTTACTCCTGAGATCACATTGGTTTTCAAATCATTCTTTCTTGGTATGGTCACCAAAATTCCTCCTTTTTCATGCTGTTCAGACAGGTGATTAAAAACAAAAAACCATCCCATACCGACATTTCCCAAGACAATCCAACTCTATAATTTGCACCATTAGACAACCTCATAATAACCCAATTTATACAAGCGATGACATTGTATTACAATACTAATAATAAGCCAAAAATCTTTGAAAACCATCAATATTGACAGTATGAAGAATTAGAAGAGAGGATTTACCGGCCAGTTTTAGTCTGCAGCGGCCAACTGCTATCGTCGTAACCCTCAGAAAGAACCTTTTGCAATTGAACCCTACACAAACCCACCCAAAAGAAAGTCAGACAAATCGAGACAGAAACTCTAGCAGACAGCTCAAAATATAAATAAATAAACAAGAGAAAAAACTTACTTTCCGTTGCCAATGAAATCGTCGTAAGTTAGGGTATTGCTGTTCCAAACCACAAGATTGAGTTCTCGAAGCCCTTCAATCAGCGTGAAGGTGAATTTCTCTTGAAACGTAGGGTTTTTGCCCCCATCTGTGTTCCAAAAAACAATTGAAATCAAACGCAAATTTCTCAAAAAATTCATTAAAAAAAAAAAACAACAACGAAAACAAAAACAAAACAGACAGATCTGAACCTGTGCAGGTGCGGGTACGGAACTTGTTGCTAGCGTATTCGAGGCAAACGTAGGGATCTTGCCTGGAAATCCATTCGGTGTCCTTCAATTTGTTGCAACCCACAACTGTATCAAATATTAGTAACCGGTTACAAATTCATGATCAACACAACAAGAAGAAGAATAAGAAGATGATGATGATGATGATGATGTACCTGTGACTTCAAGGAGGTGGCCCTGAATACCAGTGATCATCGACATTATTGAAGGGTAAGCCAGAGCAAGAGCAGCAGCAGAGGATGACGATGCGAATGGAGTGGACTTGAGAATTGGTACATTTATTTGACTATCCTTCCCCAAAAGTCGCTTTTATAAAATGTTCCCTTGTAATTTTAGCAAGGGTGGACAAATTGCATGGATTGACTATTCTCTTTCTGATTGGTTATTTATTTATGAGTGTGATTCATCCCACTAATTTTTGGATCACTAATAGCTTTAATGAGTTAAAAAAAAATAAAATAAAATAAACTCAAGTCAAAACATCACATTACTTTGGTGGGGGCCACTGTGCCATATCATTAGTGATGCTCTAAAGCTCCCAACTTAGTGCTCTAAAACATTATTATTTATTTATTTATTTAAATTCCCCCAATAAAGAAATTGTAAGACAGACACTGTAAAACGTGTTGTACGAATTGAGAATCGTCGTCTCCCTCTCTCGTCAATATATATATATATTTTAAAACTTGAAAATGCCAAAAAACTCACAAAATATCTATAGATAAAACAGTAGAAAGCTCACAAGGGGAGTGCGCAACCCAATCTAGAGGAAGCGAGCCTTTTAGGTTCATAGAAGCAACCCAATGAACTACACAGTTACATTTTTTAGGAGACCAATTGAAAGCAATATTGTTATGGACTCGAGCTTGGAGGATGTCATAGATAATGGCTTGACAATCCTAAGGGGGATCTAACTTGGACACACTTAGCTCGATAAATTGCTCTCTGCATGGACTTGAAAGAGATCAAGGGTTGAGGATAAGGCGCATGCAAGTTGAACCGCTTGTGCTTCCTCTTGGGTTGTAGAAGATGATTGAACAATAAAGGTAATGCCATCCCTCAGATATCCATTCCAATCCCAAAGAACGACGGCTAAGGAAGTCCTATGACTGTCCGTTGCAAAACTAGCATCACAGTTAATCTTAAACTTCCCTCGAGAAGGAGAGATCCATCTCGGAGATGCCACCGGCCCCTCAGATGTGACAGGATGCCTTGGAGAGGGTTGGTTCAAGATGAGGAGCTCCTTCCATAGGGATATAACAAGACTTAACATAAGCGAAGGATTTGTAGGTTAGTGGTTGAAAATGAACTCATTTCCACCCTTCCAAATTTGCCAGCAGATTGTCGCAACTTTACCTACCAAGGTTTTGCGATTTTCATTGTTGGAACAAATTCCCCATCAGCCAAACAACCCACTGTGCTATTGAACCCAAGGACTGCAGATCAGCTTTGAACCCCAGTTCACTTCCAAACCACACACCTCTTGTCCAAGGGCATTGAAAAAGGATATGTTCAGTAGACTCAACTTCGCTCCCATAGATTGGGCACTCTTGAGAAGGTGAACATCTCCTACGGAACAAATTTTCTTTGGTGGCAAGCTTGTTATTGCACACTTTCCACCAGAATTGTTGAATCTTTGGAGGAATTTTCAAGGACCAGATCAGCTTTCAAATCTTCTCTGGGACGATAAAAGAGGAGGAGGCCCTCGATGTGCTTTTACCAAGATGATCCTCAATAGTCACTCTATAGCCGCTTCGAACTTCATAGTTGCCTTTTGTTGTGAAATGCCAAACAGTGGAGTCTGCCTGGTTTTCAAGAGATATTGGGATATATATGATTTGCAGAAGTTCCTCCTTAGACACTGTAACTCGCAGTCTATCAAGATCCCAATCGTTGGTTTGTGGCTTAAACACATCCCGCACCTTTGAAATTTGATAGTCGAGAGCTGGCCTTGAGGTCAATTTAAAGTTTGGGCTGCTAGGGATCCAACTATCCTCCAAAAAGTTTATAGAGCTGCCATTACCAACCTGTCAATGGACCCCCTTATTTAGCAAGTCTCTCCCTTAGAGCAAGCTTGACCAGGCCCACGAAGCATTTCGACCTTTGACTGTGTGCAAGATATCCGAATTGGGGAAATAAACCCCTTTTAAAATTCTGGCACAGTATGAGTTTGGGAATTTTAGTAAACGCCATGCCTTGAACTCGTGGAATCCCAATCCTTCCTTAGATTTGGCCACAGCCATAGAGTCCCAACTAATCCAATGTATACCTTGGTTATCTGGATCACCACCCCACCAAAATTGGCTAATATGGGCATTAAGTTGGTCACAAAATTTCTTTAGGAAGGCAAAACAATTGCATAAGCCGAGATTGCTTGGATGATAGATTTGATGAGAACTTCTCTCCCTGCTTGTGATCAGAGATTCCGCTTCCAACCTTGCATTTTCTGAATCGCCTTTTCCATTAAAAACCCAAAGGCTGCTGTCTTGGATCTCTCCCAAAAAGAAGGTACCCCCAGATATTTCGACTCCTGGCTAGTCAAAGAAATGCCTATGGATGTACAAATGTCGTTTGGCCAGACAGAGGGGTATTAGCAGAGAAAGTGATGTTGGATTTATCAAAACTAACAAGTTGGCCCGAGGCACTACAATAATCATCAAGAATAGACTTCAGGACTAGACTTTGTAAAGCATTTACAGTAGAGAAAATGAGGACATCATTAACAAAGAAGAGGTGAGAGAGAAAGGGACATCCCCTCTTAAGTCTAATTCCATCCAATTTATTCTCGTAGATGTGTCTCGAAATCATAAGCGATAAGACGTCCGCCACCAAGACAAACAAATAAGGTGAAAGAGGATCACCCTGCCATAACCCTCTCTTAGGAATGAAGGATGCCCGTCTTTTCCTGTTGGCAAAAATTGAAAAGGACACTGCACATACCGACTCCATAATCCATTGGACCCAAATCGGACTAAATCCCATCTTAAATAGGAGAGCCTTCAGAAAATCCCATTGTATTTGGTCATATGCTTTGTTGAAATCCAATTTGAAAGTCATTTCGTGCACTGCCTCTTTTTTTCTTCTTTTATAGGATTGGTTTGGGATGTGAGTTAATTTTTTGATTATTTTAATTTGGGATTAAAGATTTTTGATTTTTTAAGAGAAAAAAATGAAATAATTATGATTTGAATGTGATATTTTATTTTATTAATTTTTTAACTTATTTTATTTTTTTTAAAAACTATTTTAACCCAAATTATTTATGCCAAACGAAGGCATAAGAGCATTTCCAACAGTAATAGACATTTTACTTATCTCAACATTACTATAAAGTATATATTTTATTTTACCTATCAGCTGTTTCATGTTTCCAACCCTATACCTACCTGCATCAGCAACAAATATGGAGGGAAATGATCATAATAATTAAATACATTTTACCTAGCCTTGATGGCTAATTACATGTAGTTGGTGAATATGAGTTGAACCAAAATATCTAATCATATGCGTAGTACATAGGAGTTGAAAAAAATGAATCACACTAGACATTTTAATTAATAAACATTATATACCTAATGGATTGGAGATGCTCTAAGAGAATGGAGAAAGAGGAGATAGAGAGTGTGGGGTAGGTATGGGGTTGGGCATAGGGTTATTCGACCCGCCCAATCGAAACCAATCCGCATATAAATGGACAGTTTCATAGACACAATGCGAGTGGATGCGGTTTGAAATATGACATTATTGCGGGTTACGGGTTGTACTTGCACCCGCAAGAACCCGCCCGCACTTAGATTTTGTTTAAATTTAGACCGTTGATTTCATTCATCCTATCCTAGATATTTTTGCCTAACAAACCAAACCCTAATCATGGATGTGATTCATGATGGAGTTTGTGAGTTTACAAATATTTTTATTTTATTTAATGGGTTTGAATTGGATGAAATTTGACAACAATTTATTATTATTTTATTATTGTATTTTGGATAAATATAAAAGTTAATAAGGAATTACTTTTAAGCAAGTTTAGGATTTTAAATGATTTTACTTTAATTGTATTGTTGGGTAGTAAATAATTTTGATGATTTAGTTTAGTATTTTGAAAGATGTGCTTGTGTTAGTTTATGATTTTATTTAAAAGTTTAGAAATTTGAATGATTTACTTGTGTTAGAAATTGATTTTGTTGTATTTTTAATTTTATAAGTTTTAATTAATTAATTATTAATGTTGAGCATTTTAGAAAATGGCTCAAAATAAATATTGACAAAACGAGAAAAAACAGGTCCAAAAATAAATTTTTAAAGAAAGAAGTTCAATCCGCAAACCGCCGACAACCGTCTGAACATATACGAATCCTATCTGCACAAACTGTAACTCACATTGCAGGTGCTTACGGATTCAATTTTTTTCAAACCGCACATTTATAAAGGAATCCAAACTACAAATCAAACCGTCCAAAACTGAACCGCAAACACCTGAAGTGGATAGGTATATGCGTGGTTGCAAAAGTCGTCCGCCTAAATAAGAACAGAGTGAGGTTTTCTTAGAATATACCCCAGCCTGCACTGGAATGGAAGTTGCTTCGAACTATATAGTTAGTTGGGCTAGGTAAACATGTAGTTGGTTCGCCCAATCTGCCTAGATTAATTCAATCCCATCTTAAATGGACGATTTCAATCAAATAGGTGAATAGATGCCGATTTAGCAAAAAAAATTTTTTTAAATTATTTTTTATTTTTGTGAAAAAAATTAAGTATTGATTAGGGATAGATATATAAATTTTAATCTACCAAACTTGACCCGACCGCATGAATTAGGAATTGTTCATAAATATTGATATATGTACATTATTAGATAAATTATAAATATATTTGTTGACATTTGTTTAAAATGCGAATTATCTTTTGTAGTTTGAAAAATTACAAATATTTCTTTTATCAGTTTTTTTATTTAACAGAATTAATAGTAAAAATGAAAATTTTAATTACTTTTCTATACAACAATAAAATTACGTGAATTATTAATTGAAATATATTTCTGACATCGTTAAAATTTGTTAATTAACTTAATAATTTATTAATGAAATGGGCCATTTATTATGTGATTATAAACTTAAAGGGGCATAATGTAATTTCCAGAATCGTAAGGACAATTTGTATGTTAAAAAAATCTCAAGAAATATATTTGTAATTTACCATACATTATTATTTATACATTACATTATTTATTTATTCAATTAACAAAGTATTGAAAAATTAAAATGGACACTTTCATTTTTGAGAAAAGCAGAACCTTCAGTCCTCATTGTCAAGTTAAAAAAAGTATGGTTTTTTTTTTGGTAAAATTTGATTTTTTTTAGTAAAGAAATTAGAATTCTTTACGTAAAATTATGAATTATTCAATTCGTCAACTCAATCGGTATCTACTCGCAAATCAGTTTAACCCTTGGTCGATTTTGAAATCATGAGTGGTCAGAGGGAGCTTCTATTTACACATCCAACTTCCCCTCTTTGCACACACTTCATAAAAATTATTTTTATTATAAATTTTTTTTCAAGTAAAATTACTATTATAGACATCAAATATACACATTCGGAAGTCTACTTCCGAACCAATTGCTTATTTTCGGAAGTCTACTTCCGAACGAATTGTTTATTTTCAGAAATCTACTTCCGAACTAATTGTTTATTTTTGGAAATCTACTTCCGAACCAATTATTTATTGAAAAAGATATGTAAAGAGAGGAATGGATGTGTGTAAATAGAAGCTCCCGTGGTCAGATGTGAATGAAATTTTCTCAGCCTAAACACCTTTTTGATTGAATGGTGGAAGATATGTCAACCACACAGACCCAACCTGCCAGCACCCTAATATATGGTCTGCAAATTTAACTCAAAATTTTGTTCATGAGTGCTTTTATCATACACACTCTTAAAATATTATACCAAATGCATGTTAAGATCACAAAATGTTATAACTAAATCACTTTTAATTATAATTAAGATCATGATGGTTTGTAATCAAATATTACTTGAGATATAATTAAAAACATTTTCGGTCATAACCAAAATAAATACAAAAAATCATAACTAAGTTATAATTAATATCATAATGTATTGTAAGCAAATACTACAAAAGTCGTAATTGAGACATGATACACACTTTTTTAGAAGTGTATATAATAAAATTTTCCTTTTGTCTATTATATTTATTTAAGAAAAATGCTAAAAACAACCCTAAGAGTTGTTGTTAGTGTCGAAAAAATGTGTATTAAATATGTGAAAGTATTTTAAAACATGTGAAAAATGTATTAGAATTATAAATATTTTAGACTTTTGTGGTGATTACCGATTAGGGTTGTCATTAGCAAAATTCTTTATTTAAAAAAATTAGTGATAAATATAAAAATGGTAAATTACAAATACACTATTACTTAAAATATAGATTGTCATTTGTAATTCTGAAAATTATGAAACTCCCATGCCAAAGTTCGTCATTTACTAGAATTAACAGAAAAAATAAATTTCCTTAATTTTTTTTTTCTTATATGAAAATAAAATTATTATAAATATTAATTGAAAGAAAAATGCTTGGGAGTACTAATTTGACACTACCAATCCACTCATAATGACATAAAATAAAATGGACCATGTGAAGGGGTGGGCCCACATTCCTCTCTCTATTACTCTCTTTCATTGTCATTAGGAATATATTAGAGGTACTATATTGATGAGATGTAACATGGTTGAAATGAAGCATATAGCGTGTTGTGGACAATGTCAATTATTTTTTTTATTTATTGAGTATTTTTATTCTTATACTTTTTCTATTTGTTGTTTCCCTCTATTCTCAAGCACCACCGCCGGCCACATCTGTCGACCATTGGAAAAGTCATCAACGGGGATTGACAATGATGGTAGACAAAAAGGAAAGGGTATTATGGTATTTCGATTTTTTTTTTTTTTTTCTTTTAGCCTCAAAAGAATAGAGTTTGGAGCAAGGGAAATGCTCTGGTGTGCACTCCTAGAGGGGTGCATAACATGCATTTATCACAAAATTTTCATAACATCAACTACAATATGTATAACTTCACCATGAATTGACGTAATAAAAATGTTCAAAATTTTATGATTGATATTGTAAAAGTTCCTGGCTTGGTTTCAATATTTTTGTTACATCAATTTGTTACGAGGTTACACATTTTGTTATGAGGTTACATATTTTATAAGGAAAATGCTAGGTTTCATGAAGAATTTTCATGAAAACCATCATGAAAACCATCTGCACCATTGGATCATGAGACATATACCTGATCTAACGGTGCAGATGGTTTTCATGAAAATTTTCATAAAACCTAGCATGACCCATTTTATAATTAATGTTATAAAATTCTAAAGCAAAGTTACACATTTTTATGATAGGTTGCATATGGTGTGGGGGTGCACACCAAACAGCTTCCTTTTGGGGAGGAGCTATTGCTTAAAACATTTCAAAATTCGACCTTTGGCCTGAATGCCCTATTTAAATTTTATTTATTTTTAAATGAATTTAAATGTATTGCATTTTGTGAATTTAAATGAATCGAATTTGGGTGCCTATTTAAATATATACTACTACTTTTTTTTGGTTAACGAGTAAACTTTCCAAGTCTCTCCTCTGCCGACTTTGGAATTGACTACCTAATATCAGTTACCGGAATAGGATAAGGGGCAAATCTCGAGTGTGCACACCGACTTCACAATGCATACACTATTTCAGTCAGAGAATGCAGTAGCCAGGATTCAACCCCACACCCAAGTCCTGGATACGGGTCGTCTAACACTTAGAAGGCCGTCTTAGGACCACTGTACCAAATCCTTGGGAGTTGGCCCTGGGGAGTGTGAAACCTGGGACCTTAGGGTTTATGCCCCAAAACTTTACCAAGGTGCCACAACCTCTTGGGTTTATATACTACTACTTACTCACTTTCTCTATCACATTACCAACCACAATCTCACCACCATCACATCACCACCACTGTCTCTTTATCACTACTACTATCATTACTATTTATTGAAAAAATAATAATAAAGTAAATGAATTTATCGACCTTATTTGTCCAACATTTATCCAATTAAATTCAAGTTTACTTGTCCAACATTTATCTAATTTAACTTAATTCATTTAAATCTATTTGTTATGTATTATATAGAAAAAAAAAAAGTAATCAATTTATTATAAGCAAGCACATTTTAAATTCATTTGAGGTGGGTTAAAAAAGTGTACAAATTAATCCTAAACCATTCTGAAATTCACCATACTCAAATTCGATGTTTTTTTAATGGTTCTATTAAAATGTGTTTCCAAATCTTTATGTACTAATGATTCGTTTGATTCAACTTTGAGTTTAAAGTGGACAATTATAAATCATTTTAGCTTTTTAGTAACTAGTCTATTTAATTTATTTAAATTATTTAAAAATCATATGTCAAAGTAAAAGTTGAACCAAATATTTTAACACAGATTTTAAAAATAAAAATTATTTTAAAGAAATCTAATAAATTATACAAATATTTTAACATAGATTTTAAAAATAAAAATTATTTGAAAGAAATCTAATAAATTATACCAAGTGGGCTGAACATTAATCGTAAAATTGAGTGAGAAAATTAGTATATAATAAATCTCGAGACAATATTCAATGCTTAGGAGAGCATTGGAAGCATGAAGCAAAAAGATAGGATCCTGACATTCCAACAAATGTCTTAGACGTATTGATAATACGAGAGTTATTGTGAAGCGAACGAATTCCATCAATTATCAATAAACAGTCTTGTGCAATTGCCCTTATCATTTATAAATTTGAAAGAAAAATAGTTTGGTTTGATTTATTAAGTGAAAAAATATAAATTTATTTAATTTGGCGAAGCATATAGACTTTAATAGATCACAATTATGAAAAATAATTCATGTAACTAATTTCACTTGATTGGAATGAAAGACTTAGTTTGATTGATTGGTTGATAATTTGGTTTAACAAATTTTCTTTTTAATGTACCAATGAAAGAGAAAATTAAACTTTGTCAAGTTCATGTTAGCACATTGGTTTTATTGTTTGTCTGAGTATTTTCAAACCAATATGCTCTTAATTAGAGGATGAAAATAAATTTTTTATTTAAAAAGTAAATATAGAGTATCTCACTATTCAATCAAATTCTAACAAAAAAAATTTCATTTTTTTCTTCTAAATATTCCCCTCCAAAATTAACCATTTATTTTTTCTCCATCCATTTTCCTTGACAGCTATTCTCTTATAAAAAGCCAGAACCCTTTTTACAATAAAGAGTTTTTGCAAATTGATCATTTAAAAAATGAGTTTTACAAAAACTGGTGGTGATGAATTCTCCAACCTACTAATAAATTATATAAATTTGTGTTCATTAATACACGTTTAATTTTCATATTTTTGTTAAATATATTTAATCTTATACTCATTCTAATTGTATGATTTCAATCTTTTTATTATTACCAAATTTATAAAAATTAGAAGTACATATTAAAAGTTATTTGTATTTTTTATCATATAACCAAAAATACAAAAAAGATATGATTGATATATAAATTTGAAAGAAAAAGATTTTGAAAACTAAGTATTTTAAACAAAGGAATGGCTTCCCTCCAGTCCGTGTGGAGGGTACTGTTGGGCCCGTGGCCCGTGGGGGCTCACCATGGGTCCCGTTTCGATAATCTGAACCGTTGAATGTGTATAACTCATCGAGTATTATACGATTGTGAACAATCACATTGATTGGATATCGATAGCTATGTGATCAAATCAGATTTTTATAAGTCATTTATTTTTCACCGTCTATTTTTTTCCATACAAAACTGATTTGATCACATAACTATCGATATCTAATCAAGGTGAATTTTACAGACATATAGTACTCGACAAATTATCGAAGCATGACCCGTAGTGAGCCCCACGGGCCCAACAGTATCCTCCAGTTCGTGATTGAACTGGAGGGAAGCCATTCCCTTTAAAAAAAAAAGAAAAAGTATAGTGTTATGAAAGTCATCCTCTATTTTTCATACTTCTTAACCATTCCTCCTCTCAAATGGAGAAGATTTTAGAGGATGGGTTGTAGTGGGTAATCTTTCATATTTGAAGATGTAGACTATGTTAATCGAATGTTGTGAACCTAAAGAACTTTCTCTCTCTCTAGAAAATGATAGTTGACGAAGCTTTGAGATTGGTGGATTGACAGGATGAACATGGATGCTCAATGGAGGAGAAAGATCATCTCATCCGAAGCAAAAAAAAAGATCAAGAGCACCATCGTTCAGGCTGACGAAACCATGAATGAGCCTTTGTTGGTGGAAACCAAAGCAGGGACAGTTAGCAGCAGTGCTAATCAACTGAAGGAAGGAAGCTCTAACGAAATCGAAGCAAGCACAACTAAAGATCAAATGGAAATTAATGAGGGCAACACAGAACCAGCACAATCTTTTATACAAACATTCCTCCGATTGCGTTTCAATGAGAGTAGAAATGAGAAAATTTTTGATGGTGATATGGAAGATTTATCAACTGATGAGGAAGAAAACCCTGATGAGGAAAAATTAGAAGAAGAAGAAGAAGAGGACATAGAGGAAGACAGAGAAGGAATTGCAAAAGTAAAACTCCCTGTAGCCCTTCTAAGAAAATCAGAGAACCATGGAGGAAATGTCTGATCGTGAGATTGTTGGGGAAAACAATAGGGTACAAACTGTTCATGATGAAAATGATGAAAATTTGGGGTTTGCAGGCTAACTTTGAAGCTCTGGACATATGTAATGGTTTTTTCATAGTTAAGTTTGATATGGTAGACGACTATATGAAAGTCTTCACTGGTGGCCCTTGGATTGTGATGGATCATTATGTAACGGTAAGGAAATTGTAGCTGGACTTCAAACCTGATGAAGCTAAAGAGGATACAATTGCGATTTAGGTGTGATTCCCTAACCTACCCATCGAATACTATAATGAGAAAGTACTATATGACATAGCAAAGGTGCTAGGTGTTCCCTTGAAGATCGACATTAACATGACAATGGCGGCAAGAGGAAAATATGCTCGAGTTTGCGTGGAGATGGATCTCAGAAAGCCATTGATTTCACACTTTTCTATAGGGAAACACACATATAGAATTGAATATGAACATCTACACTCACTATGTTTTTCTTGTGGCAGGATTGGGCATCGGAGAGAATCTTGCAATGACCACATCAGTGGCGCACTGGAAAAATTAGGTCAAGCTATGATCGGAGCAGACAATGAGAGCCTGAACACCAAACCCAGCAAAGGGCTAGGCCCAACAAACAAGGAACAATTGAAGGATGTAAACATATATGGGCCTTGGATGATAGTGTCCAATAAACACAGAAAGCCAAAGAGCCCAAATGTGAATAAATGGGCAAGTACCCAAAGCAACAATAGATTTGAAGTTCTCAAAGAAAATAGAGAGCACACAGAGGGTAACAAAGCCCATGCTAGGAAGGGGGAAAATACAAGAGGCAAAGCCTAAACAAAATTAGGCTTCAAGCACAAGACCAAACCAATTACAGAGACAAGAGATAAACGAGACAACACTAAAATGGCTACAGATAAAAAAAGAGAGAAAATCAGACTGGGAAAGAAAAGAGTAACTAACATGAAGATTTTGAATCAAGTAGCAGGTCTGGACAAAGGTGAGTTTGCAATCCATTCTAGCCACATTAATCACACACCAACCAATCAATCAACCTCCACTAGCCACCGGCCATCAAACACCCAACTGTTCACCACCACTAACCAAACTCCACCAAACCAACCTAAACCTAGAACAAATAGAACCAAACATAGAGATCCACTAGACAAAAATCGAGGAGGTAGAGGAGAACTTCCCAACGATGCAACACAGGTTGAGTCAAAACAGAGTTTTGGTGTGTCTAACACCAGGGAAAGAAGTATATCACCTCATCGCTTCAGAATGGTGGAACGAGCAAGTAAAGGTGAGCATACAATCGAGGAGGCAAGTAGGAGTGAATCAGGATCAACACGACATCTTGATATTCCCCCCTCAAATCGATAGAAGCCAACTTCAAAGCAGTAAGGGGCTATCTGGCTCTTGAGGAGCAAAACCCACCACCTAACCAAGATATACCTTCCATATATTTTTTGATTTGGAATTGCAAAGGTGCATGTAACAAGAGGTTCAAAAGAAATATGAGGGAATTAGTTCAAATCCATAAACCAGACCTATTTATCCTTATAGAGACTAAGGTGGATTTTAATTCTATGGGAATGTTTTTCAATTGCATGGGATTTACTACCTCTGCGCATGTGGATCCAACTGGGTGCAGTGGAGGTATTTGGATAATATGGAATCCTAATGTTGTCAATGTATGAGTGGTAGAGGCTAACTCCCAACTAATTACGGCAACAATATCAAGGCAAGATTTCCTAGATTGGCTACTTTCAGCAGTTTATGCAAGCCCAAATAGCAATAAATTAGATGATTTATGGGAGCACCTGGAAGCTATTTCACAGAACATGACCCAACCTTTGTTAGTGGCTGGGGACTTCAATGATTTCTCCACCCCTAATGAGAAACGAAGTCTATCTAGAATTCCAAACCTCAATCAGAGTCAAGATCAAATGAGGAGTAGGAAATTCAATGAAATGAGGAACACTTACAACCTTATGGACCTAGGATGCTCAGGACCTAGACTGACTTGGTCTAATAATAGAAAGGGATGGGCTAATACCATGGTCAGATTAGACAGAGCTATGTGCAACACTGAGTGGAGAACTAGCTTTCTTGAAGGATCTGTCCACAACTTGCCTCGCACTTACTCAGATCATTCTCCTGTGATAGTGTTCAATTAAGGTGTGTCTCCCTTTAAGCCTACTTACAAGCCTTTTAAGTTTTTTGTTGCTTGGATTTCTTATGAGGGCTTCAAGTCAGTGGTGGATAATATTTGGTCTAAAACCAACCCATCATTGAGTAGTAAACTGGAAATCTTAGCCCATGATGTTAGTATTTGGAACAAAGATGTTTTTGGTAACATATTTCATAAGAAGAGATGGTTACTTGGGAGGATTGAAGGCATACAAAATTCACAAGCAACACTCTATTCTCATAATCTTCATAATCTTGAATTGGATCTTGTTGACCAATACAACAAAATTTTATACCAGGAAGAACTTTTGTGGTTCCAAAAATCTAGATCCAACTGAATCACTTAGGGTGAGAGAAATACTAAGTTCTTTTACCTCACAACCCTGGCCAAAAGAAAGAAGGAAGAGGAGGATTGAGATCCTTAAGAATGAGGATGGTGCTTGGGTTGAGCAACCCAATATGCTTAAGTCTATGATTACTAACTTCTTTGTTAACCTGTTTAGCTACTCCCCTCCTAACTTCCTTGAGCATTGGAACAATCTGGTGAGATATAAACTTAATGATGATGATAATGCCCAACTTACTAGCACTGTCACTGATGAGGAAATCTGGAGGGCTGTGAAGCATAGCAATGCCTTTAAATCCTTTAGGTGAGATGGGTTTCAAGCTATCTTCTACCATAACTAGGAATGGCAACGGGTCGGGCCGGGGCCGGGGATTACACTCCCCGTCCCCGATCCCCGAAGATAAAAAAATCTCGGTCCCCGCCTCCGATCCCCGGTGGGGACGCCACCACCCCCCCCACTAACGGGGATTGGGTTTCCCCAACCCTGGAAAAACCCCAACTTTTATATATATATATATTTTAAATTTTGTTCAACACAAGAACAAAAAAAAAAAAAAAAAAAAAAAAAATTCAGTATGTTTCAATTCATCATCAACAACAATCATCAACTTAAAAAAAAAAAAAAAGAATCTGAGAAAGGAAAAAAATCTGAAAAAATCATCAACAACAATCATCAACAACAGATCTGAAGAAATTATCAACAAATTTGAAAAAATCATCAACAAACAACAGTCATGGATTCTCTTTCTAAAACTCTATTTTGATTTGGATCTAGATCTCATAGTCGGTGATAGCGGAGATGACGGAGAAGGCGACGGAAGAGGCCATGGAGCGGAGGATCGGCGACGGAGAAGACCATGACGGAGGAGGCCATAGAGGATCGTGAGAGAGTTGAGAGAGAGTGAGACAGTGAGAGAGTTGAGAGAGAGTTCAGAGTTGAGACAGTGAGAGAGTAGAGAGTCAGAGGGTAAGAGAGAGATTTGAGAACCTGAGATAGAGCCTAGCCTAAACATATATATAATATAATAAAGCCTAACATATATATATATATAATAAGACTGTTCGGGGATGTTTGGGGCCCGGGTTTGGAGAAGCTATCACCGTCCCCGCCCCTGAAAATATCGGGGATTTAATTTTTAATACCATCCTCGGTCCTATGGAAATAATTTTTGGGGAAAACTCATTTTAATCGGGGTCAGGGGATCGGGTCCCTGTCGGGTCAGGTTCAAATTGCCATCCCTAACCATACTTACTAGTCTATCATTGGCCCTTCTGTTTGTGACTTTGTGAAAACCTGTTTTCTTAATAGGCATATTCCTCTTGAAGTTAATAGAACTCTTGTTGCCTTAATTCATAAGATTGAGAATCCTGAGAATCTTAAATAGTTTAGGCCTATTAGCCTTTGCAATGTGACTTACAAGATTATTTCCAAAATTATTGTGAGTAGAATTAGACCTTTATTGAGGAAACTTGTTAGACCCAATCAATGTAGTTTTATTCCTGGTAGGAATGCTAGTGTTACTATTATTACTTCTCAAGAAATCATTCACTCTTTGAACATCAAAAAAGGAAAACAAGGGGGCATAGTTTTGAAATTGATTTGGAAAAGGCTTATGATAAAATTTCTTGGGACTTTAAAAAAAAAAAAAAAAAAAACTCTTGAGAAGTTCAATTTTGACAACAACTTGGTTGAACTTATTATGTGTTGTGTTACTAATGTGAGAATTGCTATTATTTGGAATGATGAACCTCTTGAGGAATTTCAACCTAAGAGAGGTTTGCAACAAGGTGACCCTCTATCCCCTTACCTTTTCATCTTATGTATGGAGAGACTTTCTAATATGATAAGTCTTCAAGCTGATAATAAAAATTGGAAAAGGGGTACATTTTACTAAAGTGGGCTTAGCCTTACTCATTTGTTTTTTGCTGATGACCTTATGCTTTTTGGCCAAGCTTCTACGACTACTTATAATACCATCATGGAAGTCATGGAGGAATTTTGTGATATTTCTGGATTGAGACTCAATCTACATAAATCCAAACTTTATGTTTCACCCAATATTGAGAGAAGGCAGGCTAGAGAGTGAAGTACCAAATATGGTATTCCCTTAACCTCTGACCTAGGGAAATACTTGGGGGTTCCACTCGTTCATGGCGAAGTGAGTAGACGACATTTCAATGAGATCTTGGAGAAAATGCAAAAAAGATTGGTTGGGTGGAAAGCCAATACCTTATCTATGACAGGCAAAGCCACACTTATTAAATCAGTCAGTTTTGTCATTCTTTCTTATACTATGCAAACCATGTTGCTACCTAAAAGGTAAGTAATGACATTGACAAGTTGAATAGAAACTTCCTATGGGGTGATACCCACGAAAGGAAGAAAATTCATCTGGTTAATTGGGATGTTGTGTGCAAAATGAAAAAACATGGTGGGTTGGGCATTAAAAAGGAAAAGGATCAGAATTTGACTTTGCTGACTAAGTTGGGTTGGCATCTTCTGAGCAATAAAGAATGCATGTGGTGTGAAGTTTTGAAAGATAGATACTTAAAAAACACCTCCCTTCATGCTTGGCATAAAGGGAGAGAAGCCTCTCATTTATGGAGAGGCACTATGTCTACCAAGAATATATTGAGGAAATGTATAAATGGAATGTTGGGAATAGACAGATTGTGGATGTGTGGATGTGTGGAAAGATTGGTGGTGTAGAGATAAGTCCATTGAGGATTTTGTAGCTACTACTGTAGACCCGACTTTCTTCGTGCGCCCCTTTTTCGGAGAGGGCGCGAATTTGGTCTTACTACAGTTCGGACCCCTATTACAGTTCTGAATCTAATCTCACAAAATGCAATGTGAGACTGATAAACACCAAAGAGTCCAAATCTGGCAATTAGTTTTGGAAAATCAATTTTGAATGAAAAAGTGTCAAACATGGACTGCTTTGCCAGATCACAGAGTCGCACCTAAATATTTTATTTTTGGAAAATTTAGGAAACCCTGACTCGTGCCAAAGGTCACGTGTCCGTCATCACCAAAGTTGCCTCGGCTCGGGACCTTGGATACAAGAGAGGAAGGTCCTGAAATGAGCACCCCCGCTCACCCCGATCAAAGATTGGCCTCTACTACCATGATATGTTGTTTTATAAACGTCATGTGCTCTTATCCGAATTATTAATCTAACTTTACTATGTGATGCGCACAGCGTACAAGTATAGACTCAATCACGAGAATTGGAACAAAACAACTCATGTTTGTTTTCGAAAATGGTTTGAAAGTGCTACGCGCAAGTAGGCTAAAGCGTGGATTTACCACTCTCAAGTGGGCTTGAAACACATGATGACTTGCCACTTCGCAAAGTGGGCTTAAAACTCACAATCATTGAGTTGTTCCAATTCAGGCAATTAAGCCTCCATCCACAGAAATTCATGCAGTTAAGCATCTAAGCAAATAGCCTCATGGCAAGCATGCTATCATGGCAACACTCACACTCATGCAAGTATGCTAAAGCGTAAACACTTATAGTGTACTCCAAGCCAAAAACAAAAACTAGTTAGAAAACAATGCATGATCCTAACTATGCAAGATGTCTAATGCAATACATGCAAAAATGCAACTAAATAGACTCGGCTATCTAAGATGGCATATGAATGCAACAATTGATACACGTATTCAAATAAGTATTGAATTATGATGTAGTTTGAATGATGCGCCGAGCCCGGTGCATGCAATATAAATGGATGAATGCAAACTTGAAAAGCATAAGGTATGCTAATTGAAATATGTCCTAAACTAACCATCGAAAGCGGTTAAGTCAAAGGGAGAAAGAAGTGGGGTTGGAAGACATGCACACACACACACACACACACACACACACACCCTTATTACAATATTGCGCCCTCGTGAAGGAGGGTCCGAATAAGAGCTAAGCTAATCTAAGCTGAGCTAAGCTAACTAATCTAATTAAATTAAGTAGACTAATTATTACAAAACCAAATTGAATAATTAGAAAACTACTTACTAATTATTACAATACTTTAACTAATTAACAAATTAGTTAAATTACTGTAACAACCCTCATCACTGATCACTGATTGACCGCTGATTACTAATACTGTCACTGTTTACTGCTAAACTGAGACCGATTATGATCGGTAATTGAATTGATTGAAATACTGAACTGACTGACTGAAGTACAGAACTGATTGATTGACTGTAACTGTTTAAATGCATAATCTATCTGTTAGACTGCCAAATTATCTGTTATCGTCTTATGCATTAAACTGCAAATTGAAGGCCTTATCGGCGGCCGAATCGGAAATGGATCAATGTTTTATGATCATTGGAATTTATGTGAATTAATGGTATATTTAATTGAAAATCAATTTGGTATGATTAAATTAGATAAAATAAGCTAAATCAAAGAATTGGCCTTATTTACGGAATTGCCACTTAGTGGCCCACTTCACACCATATTTGAGGCTTGGTTTATACACTTGATCAAACATTTTCATCAGCTCTTTTCCTTGTCTTTGCCGACCTAAAGAGAGAGATTGGGAGAGAGTTTGGTTTCATCTTGAAATTGGCTTGTATACTTGAAGAAATTGAAGGATAATTGCTAAATTGAGCTTCTAGTCTTGTGATTGAGGATCTAAGGTAGAGTAATTACCTTCTTGTTTATGAATTGAAGCACTCCTTGCATGGTTTAGAGGATTATTAAAGATTAGAGCCAAGATATGGCTTATAATGTTGAATTGAAGCCCATCTCTTGCATGCATGCTTGTATTGAGGAATTTAAAGTTGTTTTCATGGCAAATGTTACATGCATGCTCATATTTATGTTTGAGTCCATGATTTCATCTTGTTTTGGAAAAAGTTGGCTCATTAGAGCAAGAATTGAAGCTTTGAAATGTCTTGAATCCATGCATATTTGCATGTTCTTCATGTTTATGAAAATGGGTTTGAAACTTGGATTTAATTGGCTCACCCTTGGGCTTTGAATTCACAAATTGAGCTTTGAAACTTGTCATATATTGAGTTGTGATGTGTTTTCCAGAATTTGGGCCCAAGAGGTCGAGTATAGAATGGAAGAATACTTGGTTTGAGCTTGGGAGGCAAATCTGGAATTCCAGAATTTGGCTCCTTCGCTCGAGCGAAGGATTCCTCGCTCGAGCGACCAACCTTTACTCTGAGCCACGCTCGAGCGAAGAATTGGTGGCTCGAGCGTAAATTTGCAACATCCAGTACTTTTGCGATTTTTACAGACCGCTCGAGCGAAGGATTCCTCGCTCGAGCGAACCCTTTGATTTTGCAAGCTCGCTCGAGCGAAGAAAGGCTCGCTCGAGCGAGACCCCTGTTTTCAGCAAGTTTTGTAAAATGTTTTCTGAGTGCATCTTTGCATCCTCATCCCATTCTAGGCATTCTTAGGCCTAGTTTAAGACATCTTAATGAGGATATAGATGTAGAACACACCGAGGCAAATTAGGGATTAAGTTATTGATCTTCCCCAACTGTATAGCTTAGTGTGTGTTCATCATGTATACTGTGTAGGGTTGGCTTACCGAGGGGACGCTCTAGCTTACTGTAGCCCAGAACTCTGTGAGTAACAACTGTGTAAAGATATGTTCAAAAATGATTATCGTCTGAACTGTTTACTTTATTGAATTGTTTACCTTATTGAGCTGTCTACTTTATTGAATTGTTTGCTGAACCGTTCACTGAACTGAAATGTTTACTAAATTGAACTGTTTACGAAACTGCTTACTGAATTGAACTGGTTATTGAACTGTTTACTGAACTGAACTGTTTACTGAATTGATACTGTTTACTGAACTGCTACTGTTTACGGAATTGAACTGTTCACTGAACTGATACTGTGTACTGAATGAACGTATGTCTTATATTCTGAACTGTACTGTGGCATCCTTGGCACCTACTGTTTACTGTTACTGTGACAGAGAGACCTCTGTCGGTTCCCAAGTTTGGAACCACTACTGTTTACTGTTATGATGGCCATTCTGTATTTCTGATATGGAACAAAGTGCTGTACGGAGCTAAGTGCTACACTGTGAGCCACCTCTAGAATCTACGGAACTAAGTGCTACAGTGTGAGCCACCTCTAGAATCTGTGCGAGACACCTCTTGAATCCACAAGTACTGTACTGTCCTCTGAAATAGTACTGTTACTGTTACTGTTACTGTTACTGTTACTGTACTGCTACTGATGGCCATCATTTACTGTTTGGTCTGTTAAGACCCGGTCTTTTAAGACCTACTGTTTACTGTACTGTTATGCCAATGGATGTACCACGTATCACTGCTTTAACTGAATGACTGTTATGACCTGAAATATGAGACACAAACTGAATGACTAATGAACGGACTGAAATGACTGTTTTCAATACTGAAAAGGACATTTATTCTTAACCCCTTTACGCATTGTGTTATTCACTGGGCTTTAGCTCACTGCTTATATATATATGTAAGTGTACAGGCACCAGACCGCAGCTAGGAGCGTCAGGCAAGCTTAAATTTTGTCAAGCCAACCACTGTGCCTCACTGCGAGGTTCCGAGCCTATCAAGCTATGGCTTAGGGGCTTAGGGGTGTTTTTATTTCCCCGTTTGTCTCTGTAACTGTTTTGTTTACTGTATAGACTGATAGCACCGTACTGTACTGTTTAATAGGGATTAAGTCCCAATTTTGACTGATTGCATATTTTGTGCATACTATTCTGTACTGAAAGTATAAAGGTATGAAAAATCTTTTTGCATACAGACTGTCAGCTCATTGGACATTGATTATTTACTGTATTGGCATCCGCCATGCCCCTGTACTCTGTATTACTGTATTACTGTCAAGCAGGCCTTTGGTAATCTCGGATTACTGGCCGGTTACGGTGCTAAACCCATAGGAGTGGGTTTGGGTCGTGACAATTACAAATTCATGCTATCTAATAAGAAAAGCACTAAACTACACTGCCTCAGCTCTGCTTGAAGAAGATGCATGCATGCATTCGGTTTCTCGCCCCAAAAAGCCTTCCGGTTTGCTTTTTAGAGGCTCTGTTTGCAGGGTGTCTTCCAGAACTTTCTGCTAAACCTTACCAAAACAATGCTGGGGAGTGCACTAGTGGCCTGCTGGCCATGAATGGTGACTGCTGGCCATCTGCCGGCCAAGAGTGTGCCTCAACCGGCTAACAATGAAAGGATGCCGGCCAACAATGAAGAACTGCCGGCCACTGGTGTGCTGTGACACCAAACTGTAATAGAGCACAAAAACAGAGAAAAAATGGAGGTTTTCCAGGGACATGCTTGTACTATACCACTCCTTATCATCTCAAAACATCAAAGGAGTGGCACCATTGGGTCTAAAGCCACCAATCAAGCATTTTCAATGCATGATGGCCAAAGATCCAACTTATACACATTCAATAAATGCACAAACACAAGACTCAAGTCCACTACCTTATCATGGATGATCAAAGGCAATGGAGACAAAGGAAGATTGGCTCATTTTCATCATTTTGAGTTTGAAATGGACTAATCTACATTGTGTTCAATATAATGTCCGATTGAACACTATGTAATGCAAACACAACATGCTTATCTTGGTCATGTTTTACTTGTCCAATTCTTGTTTACTCATTTTAACATTACCAAACCATTCTTTAATTGATTTGTCCAATGTGAAAGTCCTCTAATTGGAAAGATGGCCTAAGCCATAAGTGCCTTGAATATAAAAGAAGTCTCATGCTGTTGGTTAGTAGAAACCTTCAAGAGAGGATTAAAACCATTAGGCATGAATGCCTCAATTTCATGCTCAAGCTAACAAGGGGCTCAAGACCACTTTCAAAAGCAAATTAAAAAATGAAGAACAAAGAGAGGTTGCAGACTTTTTAGTGCTGAAATGGCATGCTAAAGACCTTAAACCATGCAAGCAACACATGCACAACATGTTAAAGGCCAAAAGTATTGAAACTAGTGAAGGACACAACACTAGAGGCATGCAATACAATGCTCAAAAGGGACCAACAGTCCAAAACAGTCCTAAAACACCCTAAATAGAGTTCTAAAACATACTTAAAATAAGCAAAGAATAGCTATATTAAGAGGCCAAAACAATAGCACATGCTAGGCAATTTAGCATAATTGCACTACAAGCATATAAAGCAAAGCTCATGTGATCAAACTAGCTCAAAACAGAGCTTAATCATGCCAAATCAGTGACCTAAACATGCTGAAACTTAGGCACAAAAGTCAAGAAAAACATGCTCGCATGTTGGCTCACAAACAAGGCTCAAGGCATAACTCTCAAAAGTGATGAATGAGTGAAATATGTGAGAGTGTGACAAGGCTACATGCACTGAAATCATGTGTGAAATGAGGCTATGGCATGCAAACATCTCAAGCAAAGCATGCTTAAAGACCTTGAAACTCAAAGCTAGTCAAGGGCATTTACACTATAGCTATATAAAGCAAGCCTCATATGATCAAGACCATTCAAAACAGAGTTTAATCATGTCAAAACAAGGCCAAAAACATGCTGGAGTGGAGCCAACACTGTCACGACCCAAACCCGGCCCTATGGGTTTAGCACCGTAACTGGCCAGTAATCCGAGATTACTGAAGGCCTGCAGAACAGTAATACAGTAAAACAGAGTACAGAGCCTGGCGGAAGCCAATACAGTAAATAAATAGTGTCCATTGAGCTGTGAAAATCTGTATGCCAAAAACATTTTTCATGCATTCATTCAGTTCAAACAGTACAGTCTATATACAATCATATACAACATTCAGTACGGGAATCAAATCCCTCGATAACAGTGCAGTAAACAGTAAACAGTCTATACAGTAGGGGACACAAAAACACCCCAAGCCATAGCATGGCAACACGGAACCTCGCGGTGAGGCACATAGGCTGGCTTGACAAAACTGGGGAACTAACCCACGCTCCTAGCTCCGGTCTGGCTGCTGAGAACCTACATATATATATAAACAGTGAGCTAAAGCCCAGTGAATAACAATAAGTGTAAAGGGGTTATGAATGTAATGTCCTTACAGTAATGAAAACAGTTCATTAAACGGTATTTCAGTCTTTCAGTATGTCAGTCAATCAATCATATGTGGTACATCCATTAGCCTATAAACAGTAGGTCCAAAAGGACCGGGCCTCAACGGACCCAACAGTAGTGATGGCCATCAGTCAGTAAACAGTATGGTTCCACAAGGGAACCGACAGAGCTCTGTAACAGTAACAGTCAATGCTAAGGATGCCACAATACAGTTCACAATACAGGACATACATTCATTCAATAAACAATATCAGTTCAATAAACAATTCAGTTCAGTATTCAAAAGATAACCATTTTGAACATATCTTTACACAATCTGTTACTCACAGAGATTGGGCTACAGTATGCTAGAGCGCGTCCCCGAGTGCCAACCCTAAACAGTAAACACATTGAACACACTCTAAGTTTAACAGTTGGGGAAGTACAATAATTAACTTCCTATTATGCCTCGGTGTGTTCTACATCTATATCCTCATAAAGATGCCTTAAACTAGGCCTAAGGATGCCTAGGATGGGATGAGGAAGCAAAGATGTATACAGAAAACATTTTCAGAATTTTCAGAAAAAGGGAGCCACGCTCGAGCGTACACATCCCCGCTCGAGCGTACAGGCAAAAACGTTCCCCGCTCGAGCGTGAGTCCTTCCGCTCGAGCGGTCTGCAAAATATACTGGATGCTCGCAAAACACGCTCGAGCGCAAATATTTCCGCTCGAGCGGACAGCACAAAATTTGCCAAACTGCTGGGGACCTGATTTCTGCGCTCGAGCTCACAACCCTCCGCTCGAGCGTACACCAGAAATCTGGAAAACCCAGAATTGTGCTCTGAATTTGAAACTCAAGTTTGGAACACAAAAATCGATCCTCTTGGGCCCTTTTCCTGGAAAACTCACGAAAACACATAGTATTACTAGGTTCAAAGCTCAATTTGTAAAATCAAAGCCCAAGGGAAGTTTAATCAAACTCATTTCCAAACCAATTTTCAAGAACATGCATGAACAACATTCAAATATGACATGTATGAGTTTCAAACCAATTTCAAGCTTCAAATCTTGCTCTCAAGAGCTCAATAGTTGGAAAACAAAGTGAAAACATGAACTAAAGCTTAGACATGAACATGCATGTACAATCAACCATGAATTCAACTTCAAAATGCCTCACTTCAAGCATGCATGTAACATTTGAGCTCCAATTCACCATATATGAGCAAATTCATGACTTACTTCCCTATAATTATGATACATGCAAGATGGGACTTAGGAATGACAAGAAGATGATGTTTTTCTTACCTAAGTCTTCAATTTCTTGTTTAGGAGTTCACTTCAGCAATTTATCCTACCAATCTCCAAGTTCTTGAGCAATTTCAACAAATAGGCTAAATTCTCTCACTCTCCCTCTATTTCTCTAGGTTTGGTTGGCCAAGGGGGAAGGAAATGGCTGATCAAAAATGCTAATTAAGTGTTTAAGGCACAAAAGAGTTGAATAAACAAAAGGGTCCACTCACATGGCAATTTGGTAATTAAGCCAAACTTGACAATTAATTCATTTAAATCTAATTTAATCATTCCTAATAAATTTTCAGGTAAATATATCATTAAATCACAAATATTCTCCTGATTACAAAACACTAAACAGTTTCCAAATCGGCCGCCGATAGGGCCTTCAATCAGCAGTTTAAACATATAAATTCAAACAGATATTCACTCAATCAAACAGATGCGACATGCAATGCAACATATAAACTCATTCAAATTCAGTTTCGATTTCAATCAGTCTATTCAGTACCTCAGTTAATTCAATTATCAGTCATTATCAATTCAGTTTAGTAGTAATCAGTACATAATTCAGTAATCAGTACGAGAGTTGTTACAGTCTCCCCTCCTTATAAGGAGTTTAGTCCTCTAAACTCGAGTTACCTTCAGTTTGGAAGAAAACAGGGTTCAGTGGAAATAGTTCTGGGTATCTTTTAGCCATGTCATCTTCCCTTTCCCAAGTGGCATACACACCACCATGGTTCTGCCAGTCAACTTTTACTAGCGGGATCTCTTTGTTTCTCAGTTTCTTGATCCGTCTGTTTACAATCTGTATAGGCCGTTCCTCGTAAGTGTAGTCATCACTCAACACTATTCGAGTAGGCTCAATCACATGGAATGGATCCCGGAGATAATCTCTCAACATCGAAATGTGGAAGACGTTATGCATATGCTCCATTTCAGGAGGAAGTGCAACTTGATACGCCACCGGATTGATTTTCTCAACAATCTCATAAGGTCCAACGTATCTCGGCGCTAACTTGCCTTTGACTCCAAAACGAGTCTGGCCTTTCATTGGTGTCACTTTCACAAAAACGTGATCACCCACTTCATACTCTCGGTCTCGTCTTCTAACATCTGCATAACTCTTCTGTCTACTCTGTGCAGTTTTCAATCTTTGCTGTATCAGTTTTACCTTTTCAGTCGTTTCATAAACAATTTCGGGCCCAAGTAACGGCCCATCTCCAACTTCTGCCTAGCAGATTGGAGATCTACACTTTCTGCCATACAATGCCTCGAAAGGCGCCATACCAATACTCGAATGGTAGCTGTTGTTGTAGGCGAATTCGGCCAATGGCAAATGACTTTCCCAGTTTCCTTGAAAATCAAGGACACACATTCTCAATAAATCTTCTAAAGTCTGGATGGTCCTTTCTGACTGTCCATCTGTCTGAGGATGATAGGCACTACTCAGCCTCAATTCAGTACCCAATGCAGTCTGTAGGCTTTGCCAGAACCTCGATGTAAACTTCGAATCCCTGTCAGAAACAATAGATACAGGCACTCCGTGCAGTCTCACAATTTCATCAATATAGATAACAGCCAATTTGTCCGCATTATAAATTGTCTTGACAGGTAAGAAGTGAGCAGATTTAGTCAGTCTATCAACAATAACCCAAATTGAATCCATACCTTTTCTGGAGCGAGGTAACCCAACGATAAAATCCATCGTGATATGCTCCCATTTCCACTCTGGTATGGGTAAGGGTTGCAATAATCCAGCAGGTCGTTGATGTTCAACTTTGACTTGTTGGCAATGAAGACATTTGGACACAAAATCGGCAATTTCTTTCTTCATTCCCGGCCACCAGAAATTCAATTTCAAGTCTTGATACATTTTCGTATTCCCCGGATGGATAGAAAATTTTGAATTGTGGCCCTCTTGCAGAATTCTCCTTTTCAGTTCAGTGTTATTCGGCACACACAGTCTTTCTTGAAATTTCAGTACATTGTTCTCAAATTTGTATCCCGGTCTCGGTTTTGAATATCTTTCTTCAATAATCTTCTTTAAGAAATCATCCAGTTGCTGTTTCTCTTTAATCTCTTCAATCAAGGCTGGTTGAGCAGAAATAGCAGCTAAGGTTCCACCTTGTTCCTTCAAAACAATTTCAATTTCAGACTTTTCAAGATCACAAAGCAACTCCTTCTGTCCAGTCAGCAAACAGGCTAAATTCCCAATCGATTTTCGGCTCAAAGCATCGGCAACGGTGTTGGCTTTTCCCGGATGGTACAAAATCTGTAGGTCATAATCTTTTATCAGTTCAAGCCATCTCCGCTGTCTCATATTCAGTTCTTTCTGAGTGAAGAAATATTTCAAACTCTTGTGGTCGGTATACACTTCACATGTCGCTCTATACAAATAGTGACGCCAGATTTTCAATGCAAATACCACTGCAGCAAGTTCTAAGTCATGGGTCGGGTAGTTCTTTTCATGTGGTCTCAACTGTCGGGAAGCATAAGCAATAACTCTCCCATTCTGCATTAAAACACACCCCAAACCCTTATGAGAAGCATCACTAAATACAGTATAACCATCCGTACCTGAAGGTAAAGTAAGAACTGGTGCAGTCACAAGTCGGGTTTTCAATTCTTGAAATGCTGATTCCCTTTGGTCAGTCCAGTCAAATGATATTCCTTTCTGTGTCAATTGGGTCAGAGGTAAGGCAATTTTGGAGAAGTCTTTGACAAATCTTCTGTAATATCCAGCCAATCCCAAAAAGCTTCGGACTTCAGTCACGTTGGTTGGTCTAGGCCAGTTTACTACAGCTTCAATTTTCTGCGGATCAACAGAAATTCCATCTTTGCTAACAACATGCCCCAAAAACATGACATGATCAAGCCAAAATTCACATTTAGACAGTTTACCATACAGTTTCTGTTCTCTTAAGGTTTGCAGGGCAAGTCTCAGATGGTGTTCATGTTCTTCTATAGTCTTAGAATAGATCAATATGTCATCAATGAATACCACAATAAAATCATCAAGGTATGGTTTAAAAATTCTGTTCATGAGGTCCATAAATGCAGCTGGGGCATTCGTGACTCCGAACGGCATAACTAAAAATTCATAATGGCCATACCTCGTTCTAAAAGCAGTTTTATCAATGTCTTCTGGTTTAACTTTCAGTTGATGGTATCCCGATCTGAGATCAATCTTGGAAAACACTTGTGCACCCTGTAACTGGTCAAATAAATCATCAATACGCGATAGTGGATATTTGTTCTTTACAGTTACCTTGTTCAATTCGCGGTAATCAATGCACAGTCTCAGTGAGCCATCTTTCTTCTTTACAAACAAAACAGGTGCACCCCACGGTGAAGTACTGGGTCTGATAAACTTCTTGTCTAACAGTTCCTGCAATTGTACTTTCAATTCTTTCAGTTCAGTTGGAGCCATTCTGTAGGGAGCTTTAGACACTGGCTGTGTTCCCGGAATTACATCAACGGTGAATTCAACTTCCCTATCAATCAAATCCCCTGGCAAATCATCTGGAAATACATCTGGGAATTCTCTGACTATAGGAATACAATTCACATCAGTTTTAACACCATCATCAGTAGACACAGTCAATACAGAACACAGATATCCTTTACATCCCTTCCTAATCAGTTTAACAGCTTTCACAGAAGAAATCAAATACGGAGGAGGTACTACTCCACTCCCATTAAACACAAATTCAGGCAAACCCGGCGGACGGAAAACAACTTGTTTCGTTACACAGTCAATGGTGGCATGATATTTTTGTAACCAATCCATCCCCAATATCACATCAAAATGATCTATGTTCAACGGTAGTAAGTCAATAAACAGATGCATATCCCCAACAATAATTTCACAAGCAGGATACATATATGCACATGTCATGGATCCTCCAACAGGTGATGATACAGCTAACAAGTAATTCATAGGTTCTAAGGGTCTATTCAATTTCCGTGAAAAAGCATGCGACACATAAGAATGTGTAGACCCCGAATCAATCAATACATATGCATTTTGAGCACAAATAGAGAGGATACCTGACACAACGGTCTCAGTATTCTGAACATCTCCCGGTACTAGGGCAAATACTCGGCCCTGCCTCACAGGCTCTTTCCCGGTAGCTTTGGGGTTAGGCTTTGGTGCTACATTTGATGCTGCTGCGCTTGGTGCAGCTTTACCACTAGCTGGTGGAGCAGAAGGGCAGTCTTTAATTCTGTGGCCCACCTTGCCACATCTGAAACAAGCTCCTGAAATCTGGTAGCAAACCCCTTTGTGCTTATTGCCACATACAGAACAGGGTGGAATAAATCCACTCCCTTGGCTGGGGCTAGTAGTTGACCCCATATTCTGTTTCTTGTTCAACTGGTTGTGCTTGCCTTTCTTAAATTTAAAACCCTGTCGTTTACCATGCCATTCAGTTGTTGGTGTTTCAGATTGTTTCACTGCTGCAATATTTGATTCGGCCATCAAGGCCCGATCGAGAACACCCACATACGTTGGCATTTTCAAAACATTTATTCGGTCCTGTATAGCAGCACTAAGGCCTCCTTCAAACCTTCTGGCCTTCTTATATTCGGTATCCACCATATGTGGTGCATACTTGGCAAATTCGGTGAATTTCTTCTCATACTCGGCAACAGACATATTGCCCTGTCTCAGCTGTTCAAACTCAGTCACTTTTCTGTCCCTGATGCACTGGGGAAAATACTTTTCAAAGAAGGACTCCTTGAACTGAGTCCAAGTCACAATAGTATTCGCATCACGGGTCAACATCCACCACCTTCTTGCTTCTTCCTGAAGGGTGAAGGTTGCTAACAGTACTTTGTTGGCTTCGGAGCACGGAAACATTTCAAACAATTTCTCAGTCTCAAGAACCCAAGCTTCAGCCTTTAACGGTTCTAAGCCTCCCTGAAAGGACGGCGGTTTCATCTTGCTGAACTTATGAGTCAGTGCAATAATGTCCACCTCATTAGCATTCACATTCTGTACATTCTGTTCCGGTTGCACCGGAGGAGGAGGTGGGGGCTGTTGGTTCTGTTGTTGGTCCAGTCTTTCAAGTACCAATCCCATCATTTGTTCAAGTCTGGCCATTCTGGCCTCAGAGGATGATGATTCAGTTTCATTTGCATTATCCATTCCGCTATAAGCAGTTATAACAGTTATCATTATAAGCAGTTGTACACTTAAACAGTTCAACACTTTAACATATATTCAGTCAGTCATAAGCACACACTTTTCAAGTTCATGAGATGCCCTAATCACTTTTCTAGGACACCCTATAGCTCATTTGGACACGTGTGTGTGGTATAACTCGTGGTAAGTATCGCTCTGATACCACTCTGTCACGACCCAAACCCGGCCCTATGGGTTTAGCACCGTAACTGGCCAGTAATCCGAGATTACCGAAGGCCTGCAGAACAGTAATACAGTAAAACAGAGTACAGGGCCTGGCGGAAGCCAATACAGTAAATAAATAGTGTCCATTGAGCTGTGAAAATCTGTATGCCAAAAACATTTTTCATGCATTCATTCAGTTCAAACAGTACAGTCTATATACAATCATATACAACATTCAGTACGGGAATCAAATCCCTCGATAACAGTGCAGTAAACAGTAAACAGTCTATACAGTAGGGGACACAAAAACACCCCAAGCCATAGCATGGCAACACGGAACCTCGCGGTGAGGCACATAGGCTGGCTTGACAAAACTGGGGAACTAACCCACGCTCCTAACTCCGGTCTGGCTGCTGAGAACCTACATATATATATAAACAGTGAGCTAAAGCCCAGTGAATAACAATAAGTGTAAAGGGGTTATGAATGTAATGTCCTTACAGTAATGAAAACAGTTCATTAAACGGTATTTTAGTCTTTCAGTATGTCAGTCAATCAATCATATGTGGTACATCCATTAGCCTATAAACAGTAGGTCCAAAAGGACCGGGCCTCAACGGACCCAACAGTAGTGATGGCCATCAGTCAGTAAACAGTATGGTTCCACAAGGGAACCGACAGAGCTCTGTAACAGTAACAGTCAATGCTAAGGATGCCACAATACAGTTCACAATACAGGACATACATTCATTCAATAAACAATATCAGTTCAATAAACAATTCAGTTCAGTATTCAAAAGATAACCATTTTGAACATATCTTTACACAATCTGTTACTCACAGAGATTGGGCTACAGTATGCTAGAGCGCGTCCCCGAGTGCCAACCCTAAACAGTAAACACATTGAACACACTCTAAGTTTAACAGTTGGGGAAGTACAATAATTAACTTCCTATTATGCCTCGGTGTGTTCTACATCTATATCCTCATAAAGATGCCTTAAACTAGGCCTAAGGATGCCTAGGATGGGATGAGGAAGCAAAGATGTATACAGAAAACATTTTCAGAATTTTCAGAAAAAGGGAGCCACGCTCGAGCGTACACATCCCCGCTCGAGCGTACAGGCAAAAACGTTCCCCGCTCGAGCGTGAGTCCTTCCGCTCGAGCGGTCTGCAAAATATACTGGATGCTCGCAAAACACGCTCGAGCGCAAATATTTCCGCTCGAGCGGACAGCACAAAATTTGCCAAACTGCTGGGGACCTGATTTCTGCGCTCGAGCTCACAACCCTCCGCTCGAGCGTACACCAGAAATCTGGAAAACCCAGAATTGTGCTCTGAATTTGAAACTCAAGTTTGGAACACAAAAATCGATCCTCTTGGGCCCTTTTCCTGGAAAACTCACGAAAACACATAGTATTACTAGGTTCAAAGCTCAATTTGTAAAATCAAAGCCCAAGGGAAGTTTAATCAAACTCATTTCCAAACCAATTTTCAAGAACATGCATGAACAACATTCAAATATGACATGTATGAGTTTCAAACCAATTTCAAGCTTCAAATCTTGCTCTCAAGAGCTCAATAGTTGGAAAACAAAGTGAAAACATGAACTAAAGCTTAGACATGAACATGCATGTACAATCAACCATGAATTCAACTTCAAAATGCCTCACTTCAAGCATGCATGTAACATTTGAGCTCCAATTCACCATATATGAGCAAATTCATGACTTACTTCCCTATAATTATGATACATGCAAGATGGGACTTAGGAATGACAAGAAGATGATGTTTTTCTTACCTAAGTCTTCAATTTCTTGTTTAGGAGTTCACTTCAGCAATTTATCCTACCAATCTCCAAGTTCTTGAGCAATTTCAACAAATAGGCTAAATTCTCTCACTCTCCCTCTATTTCTCTAGGTTTGGTCGGCCAAGGGGGAAGGAAATGGCTGATCAAAAATGCTAATTAAGTGTTTAAGGCACAAAAGAGTTGAATAAACAAAAGGGTCCACTCACATGGCAATTTGGTAATTAAGCCAAACTTGACAATTAATTCATTTAAATCTAATTTAATCATTCCTAATAAATTTTCAGGTAAATATATCATTAAATCACAAATATTCTCCTGATTACAAAACACTAAACGGTTTCCAAATCGGCCGCCGATAGGGCCTTCAATCAGCAGTTTAAACATATAAATTCAAACAGATATTCACTCAATCAAACAGATGCGACATGCAATGCAACATATAAACTCATTCAAATTCAGTTTCGATTTCAATCAGTCTATTCAGTACCTCAGTTAATTCAATTATCAGTCATTATCAATTCAGTTTAGTAGTAATCAGTACATAATTCAGTAATCAGTACGAGGGTTGTTACAAACACATACTAGAATAATAGGTTAAAACATCAAGTATGTTAAACTAGTAAGCATGATTACACTATAAGTGTAAGAAGCAAGCAAGAAGTGACTCAACCAGCCAAAAACAGAGCTCAAGTAGGTCATAAAAGTCACAAAAACATGCTGAGATTAAGTCATGTGATGATAGAAAAACATGCTCAACTATTAGGCCATCAACACATGCAAACAAGATACAAGAAAGGGAGGCCACCCCCTCCTATTTTGGACCTCAAAACATGGTTTTCACCATTGAAATTCCCCTGGAATTCAGTGGTTAAAAGGCCAAAAAGGTTGGTTTGAAAGGTAATGAAAGATGGCATAAAAAGCTACACAAGCTAAGGAGCAAAAGGGAGAGACAACCCCCTAACACAAAATAGGCTCAAACTACCATTTTTATGACTGAAAAACAAAGTTTTTTGCAGTTGAAAACCACCCCAAAAACAGCACAAAAGGATGGCAAAAACAATTATGAAAACAAGCTTAAAGGGTAAGTCTTATACCTCTTGAAGGGAAGACAACACTTAAGCAACAAAACCAAGCAAAACCACCTTAAGGAGCTCCAATGAGGCTTCAAGAGAGCTTCAATCAATCTCAGGCCAAAGATGAACCACTCTTGTTAAGGGTTGATAGGTTGAAGATGGATGTATGCAAGCTTTCAAGCACAAAAGCTTTAGAGAGAGAGGAATCTAGAGTGAGAGGATTTAGAGAGAGAGGCTCCCAAACCTTTTCTAAATTGTTCTCCCCCATCAAACCATAGAGAAGCCTCTCTATATATAGCAAAATACAAGCTTTTGGTCGAAATATCTCCAAAAGGGACAGCTATAACAGTTGGAAGTAAAATATCTGCAGAAAACACTTACTCTTTATGTAACATATGCTCTCGTATAGTTAAATTTGGAGTCATCCGCTCTTGCTCAAGTTCAATCCATAGAGGATGAACTTCACGCTCTCCTCCATTAAAGTATCCATTAAGTCTTAGGCATCTTTGATTTCATGCTTTTGAAAAATTGTTTCCTTTGTTTTATTCCAGTTCGATGGTAAAAAGTCTAATATTGTTTCCATCAATTTTTTTCCATTTATTTTTTTTCCTAATTTTTTCATTGCCTGACATATTTTGATTTTCCAATCAACAAAATTTTTTACTGGTAAACCCTCTTTAAGCACGACATATCCTGATATTTATTTATGAAATCAGGATAGGTGGCATCGATTAACTGATGCAAATCCCTTTTTCCATTTTCTATAACAAAATTTTCTAGTATCTGTATCCAATTAGGTTCATAGCCTTCACTAAATGAGCTTCCCATTGTTGTCCCTTCATCAACCAATTTAATCCACTCTGCAAAGTCACATAATTCATGACACGTATGATCAGAAATATCTTGTGCTATAACACACATATTTCTGGTAAGATGCAAAACTTGACAATGCTCCCAAATTGTTAACTTAGGTAATGAAGCTTCCACTGTTTATTCATGCCCACCTCTAGGTACAACAGGCAATATCTGTCTAAAGTCACCACCAAGCACAAATAGTTTTCCACCAAAAACCCTATCCTCTGAACAATGTTCTATATTTTTCAATATGTCCCTAAATGTAAGATCAATAGCTTCAAAAGCATGACGACTAACCATTGGTGCTTCATCTCATATAATTAATGACGCCTCTTGAATTAACCTTGCAAAATTTGTCCCTTGATTTATTGAACAGATGATGAGTTATTAGGGTCAAGTGGAATCTTGAAACGGAAATAGGCAGTTTGTTCCCTGGGTAAGAGCAAAGTTGCAGTACCTAATGATGCAACAGAAAGAATGATCTTCTTATTGGATCAAAATTTTACATTTAAAGTGTTCCATAAATATGTGTTTCTAGTTCCTCCACTACCATACACAAAAAATAAGCCCCCATGATGAGTGGAATAAGCTTTCATTATAGTGTTAAACACTTTCAATTGGTCATCATTCAATCCCACATATAAAGATTCAAAATATTGCATTTCTGAAATGCTATCGTAGTTTAGTTCCTCCCTTATGAGCCTATTAGTAATCATTTGACCTGATCGAAATGATGGTAGTCACATCGGAGGAAACTCTTTAAGAGACCTTCCATTCTGATTTAGTATGTGCTTAATTTCAAGCAATGCTAAAATTTTCAATTCACATTCTTCGAGACGTATATTGCCATTCCCAATTTGCCTTTGTACCCTATTTTGTAAATCATCAGTAAAGTCAAACCAATGATTCTCCCACAATTCATATGCATTTGTAACCTCGGAAAACATTAGCATTGAGCAAAACATATTTTGCAGTTGAGCACCCGATGCCCATGTTGAGGCTTCTGTTAAAGCTGTGTCCCACTCATTATCATCGTTAAGTAAGCCAAGTGCAAGGCATGCAGATTTAAATGTTGGGTGCACAATGCCATTAACGATTCTAATATCTTCTTAACATTTTGCACCTCTAACCTTGGTAAGCAACATATGTAAATAATATCATTCACCAGAATTAGGATGTGCATAATACAAACTACCTATGCATATTTGTTGTTGCCTCATTTTCTACTTCTTCTGTTTCTGGTTCCAAACCCATGAGCTAGGAAACTCTTCATATGTTAATGCATTAGCCTCTACATGATCTCTGTTTGCTTGAAAGCACCTTGTAAACATTGTCTCGTGAACCCCCGCCTGATTAATAATTGACGGAATGTTATCTGTGTCTCTAAATAGAATAGATTGTTCTCCAGGTAGATGGTCCTGTAACCCTTCAACTGAAGGGTATTGCTTTTGCAATTCAAACTCAAATACACGCCAGCAACATTCAATTGCAGAGATATATCGACAATCTAAGTATTGTTTTACCTCATCAGCCTCTCTGCACTGACTTTGTCCATCAATGTTAAGTCGATTAACATTATCTTCAATTACAATTGTTGCATGATCAGGACCTTTATGTATGTACTTATATAAATACTTTATCAATTTGTTGTGTGCACAACGCTCAATATTGATATGGGCATCATACAGTACAATAAGATCACGGTTGTATAGAATAACCCATCTGTTGTCAATTTTAAATCCATTAACCATGTATCTTTTCTTTGTATCCCTTCACCTATAGATGGCAAATCCATTTTCATCAATACTCGTTTCACTGCAAAGTTCTTCAGATAATGTTTTGAACATTTTCCATTCACTATACATGGGGCATTAGGGTCAACACTGCCACAAGGACCATGTATCATGCACCTCATTACTGTTTGAAATGCTAATGGATCTTCATCCATATCAGGAATTTCAACACAAATTATATCATCAATTTCCTCTGGTGATTTTATTTGGTCATCTGCTGATAATGTCAAGATAATGTGTGAATATGGTAATCCTCGCTTTTGAAATTTGATGATGTGAATATATAATCAAGAAAAAATAATATTATTTGTTAACTTTAAACTAAATTTGGCTAATCTAATTGTCCAGTTCAAATAAAAACAAACCTACAATTATTTTGCCAAAGAATTTTCGCTTCTTGAAATATGCCATTAGTTGTTTCAATTTAATTCGAAAAACTCTTGCAAGTATATCCGGTATATCCTCTGTGCATTGATTTGGAATGCATGCTACTTCTTGTTGAATTTCTGACCAATTTGGGTTACATGTGAATGTGACAAAAAAGTCAAGAAATCCCACCTTTCGACATATTGCGATCGCATCTTGGTAATGCTGAATCATATTTCGTGGGCTACCTGTAAAAGATGATGGAAGTATGAATCTCCTACCAACAGCTGATGCATGACTGTCACCCGCAGCCACAGTATCTTCTAAGCCTCTGTACAAATCAGTCCGCAACACATTTTGTTTATGCCTGATAAGTTTAGTTTATCTTGCTCAATAGCTGCATAACAATCAACAACAAATTGTTGGAACAAATGTCCCCCTTGCAATAGCGTTTTCCCTTCTCCAACTCGAAATTGAAATCTAAATGCATGAAACTCTCTCATTGACACTCCTTTTCGATTGTTGTTTGTACCCAGAGTAAAACTTATAGACCTTCTCCATCCATCAGTCCCATAGGGAAAAAGTAATGGATATTGAAGTGGCATGTATGAAGGATGTATTTCATTAATCCTTTGTAAATGTCATTCAATTTTCTAACAATTATGTAACAATTTCTAGTGTTTTCAGACCCATCACCAACAATTAATGCGGCAATTTCAGTTGTAGTGGGTCTAGCCTACTGTCTTCCATCCCTCAAACTCAAAATGTGAGTATGCAATTCTTGAGCACCATTCTGACGGATCATGTCTCGAGCAGTGCGAAAAATTGATGCATATGGATTGATGACATTCAACATTGACTGTAAACCTTCTAATCTGGGAGTATCAATTCCTGATGTGCCACCACACCTATTCGTACCGTCTATTCTATTGTGAATTTCATGCTCAGTGTCACAAATATAGAGTTGTGCAAATTTAGGCCTTTTCCCAGCTTCTAGTAGTAGAGAACCAATTTTATGAAAATTTGCTTCCCTAATACGAAAGACATAAGGACCCCTTCCATCTAACACTGATTGATCTATTTTCCCACCCATGGACGTGAAGGATAATAGAGAGTATATGTCCTTATGTGTTCCCTGAATCTCACACTAGTAAACTGTTGTTGCAAAAATTCAGGAGCTTCTGGCAATAAAGGCAACATCACTTGTCCACTTTGACAGCAGAGACTAAATTTTGGTCGACTCAATGGACTATCTCTTACTTTTTTCTCTATCTACATCATTGCTTGACATCTAGAGCATGTTATTGTTCTCCCACCAAAGTTTGAGCGGTTTGAAATTTTTCTCCTTTTAGAATGTGTGGTAAATGTACTACCTGAAATTATTTAGATTTAGATTATAATTATGAATTTCTAGTGTCTGTAAGAAATTTGTATAGAGTACATAGTTGGCTAAATGTTTATTACCAAGTGGATGTGCTCTATTTGAAGTTGGTGGTACAATATTAGGAGCTCACACTTCTGAATCATTTGTGTCTAATTCATTAGATACAGGAATCTGAACTCCAACATGATTAACATCAAGAGCATTGTCATTATTGCGACTGCATGTGTGTCTGCAAGCACCATGTTGCATTCTTTTGAGTCGCAAGACTGTGATCCTCAAATGTTGATTCTCCTTTTCTATTTTCCGAAGCAGATTTTTTAATGTAGGATCATTGCGATCATATTGTGTTAAAAGTAATCTTCTTCTTGCCACCAGTCGCCAACTTGGAGGAAAGATATCTTTGATATCGATTTTCATATTCTTTATCAACACCTAATATATAATATAAGATCATATTATTATTTTTGTGATTCTTAAAAGATTATTGAAAATGTGAAGGTCTCACTAATAAGATTGTAAGAAAGTTTTAAATGTAACATTATTGTGTAGAGGTCAATAGATTACCACTATGACGGGCACTACTTTGTAATCTTTCAAACGCAAAATGATAGTTCTCAAATGTCGAGTCTCCTTTTCTATATTGAGAAGACGAATCTTGAATGTTGGATCATTACGATGAGAATGCCGTGTCAAAAAAGAGTCTTCTTTTGGCTACCAACCGAGCCATCTTGGACTTAAGTTGTGTTTGATTAATTTCTCAATTAAAAATCATATACATCCTGAATAGAGTATTAAGTTGAAGCTTATATAACTCATGCTATTGGTTTATAGTATAGATAATGACATAAGGATGTGTAACATATGACTTTCATATAAAAAAACATGATAGTCTATAATTATTTGTAGTTAATTTTGTACATTGACATGATTAACTCCTATATGATAACATCTGCTATAGAATCCATATAAATAGAATGTATCAAAGATCTAAGACCATGCATGCTATATATTTATTATATATATAGATATGATAGTCACTAATTGTTTCTAGTCATATTAAAATCTACTAAGAAAACCCACAAACATGATAGTCTATTATAGTTAATTTTGCACATTGAAATCATCAACTCCTACATGATAACATTTTCTATAGAATTCATAAAAATAGTATGTAACGAAAGATCTAAAAATTTGTAATTCAACTTCAAACCTAGAAATATCCAATGATTATCCAATTGGTGTTGATATATTTTGGCAGTGATACCTCAAGTTTACTTATCTTATTCTTCAATAGAATTCAAACTGGAATACAAAAGATAAAGAATAGAAAATCTTAGTAAATATCATTATTTATTGTAAGTACATAAAAAAAAAAGTTTAAAAATCTATTATACAACATGCATCTACTGAGGAGCTAATGTAACTTTTTGTATAGAAAATTATAACACAATAATTTTAAAGTAAGCAAAGATAACGTAATCAAATTATTGTTATACATGAAAAAACTAACAAAACACAAAGGAAAAATAGGATTTATTTTGATTTATTGTTAGATTTTTTTAAAGATTCTTTAAATTACAAAATAAACACAAAGCGGTATCCTTTTGTGGATGTGTATTTTTTTTTATTAATTTATTTAATTGAGAGTGAGATTTATTTAAGTTATAGATATTACTGAATTTTATGTGATAGACGTCTGATTGAGTGAATTGTGGGTGATGGATATGCATGAGTAAATTGTAGGAATAAACTTGTGGGTTTCTTCTTTTTATTTTTTATTTTTACATAACGTTTTTACATAATGTGATAGACATTGAATATTTATAATTTGTATATATGTTTTTAATTTATTTAAGTTACAGATATTTGATTTTTTTTTTTGGTTATAATTTGATACATAGACATTAGATATTTGTAATTTACATATATTTTTAATTTATTTAAGTTATAGATATTTGCGAGTTTTTTTTTTTTAAAAAAAATAATGTGTTAAACATTGGATATTTGTAATTTTTTTATTAATTTATTTAATAATTATAGTTTTTTTAAAAAAAAAAAAGAAAAAGAAAAAAAAGAACTTGGATGGATATCCAAAGTGTAAAACGTTTGAGAGGATGAACATGGAAACGTGGGAGAGTAGCAGTCTAACGGGTGGGAGTTGTTTATTTATTTATTTATTGACAAACTTTTTTTTTTTTTTAACAGCTTGTGAGAGGGGAGGAGAAAAGCTATACACTAAAAAGAGAATTGCCATGTATTTTACAAAATTAGAGATTATTTTATTTTTACCCCTATACTTTGTCATGATTTTCAATGACCCCCCAGACTACTCTTATTTTCACGTGTACCCCTATACTATTTAAGTTACTATCAATTTTGCCCTTGCCGTCAGATTTGAAATGGAAAAAGTTTAAAAAATTACATTTTGGCCCCAAATTTCAAAAGAAAGATGCAGACTCACCTAGCAAAAAACCACCAACAATCACCACTTCAAGCCCTTTTATCTCCTTCGTCATAACTCTGTTTTGCCTTATTTTTACGCCGTTGGATTTAACTCACAGTCTTGTTTTCATATCACATCTCATACGTCTCGTCCTTTCTCTTTTTGCATGCTATCAGAGCTCCGAAAGTTGATTAAAAAAAAAAAGACTTTTCTTCTCGTTTTTGACTTTTCTTCTCGTTTTCGACTTTTCTTCAAGCCATCTTTCGGACTTCATATCTTTCTCAGTTCTTGACGGTTCTACTTCATTCTTTCGCCATTCTCTTTACCTCACTTCCTACTTCGCCTTACACTACATCGCTTTCTCACTTTTTTGTGTAATGGGCGGTTTTAGTATGCCGAAAGTTGTCTGAAAACTAATTTCAAAAATTTCAAAACATTCATCTTTTGTTTCTTTCTTCTCCATCTTCCTCATTCTTCTTCTTCTTCTTCACTTATAACATGATGTGAAACATGGTTTTAGGTGGTAACGAAACTGGTGATGGTGGTGGTGGCAGTGATGGTTCTAAAAAGTTATATATGATACTTTCTAGCTATCTTGTACAAACCTTTTGCAATGTATTAGTTTCTCTACAAAAATTTGGTCACTCTAATGGGATGCAATATTGAGAACAAGTGCTTAAACTCTGGGAAGACAGTAGATAGTTGATTATAAAATACCTAGGTGCAAATTTTATATGGTTGCTTCTGTCTCACTCAGGGAGGTAGAGGATGAAAATTATGTTGGTGGAGTTAGATGAACATAAATATGAACTGATTCAAAAACCTGCTGCCTATGCATCACCAATGGAAGCATAGACATTTAGTGGGCCATGAATGAGATCTAACATACAGTTAACCTTTTTTCGAAGAGGAAAAAAAAAAAAAACAAAGATAAGGCATCAAAGATGTGCCTATAGTTCATATTATAACGAACCCTCCATAACCAAAAATAGTTGGGTGTATCCAAACAAGGAATAATGAAGTGCAAATTTAAAGAATAACAATATTTGCAAATTCAAAGAACTATCAAGTTGAGCTTCCACTTGATATAAGGCAAGATATAATCTTATTCATCCTTCATTAATCACCTTGTACAAATTCTACATCCATCATCTCCATCAAATTATTCATAGCCAGGGAACACAAAATAGATAAGCCTAGTAATTTAGATAACTGATTAAAGGTTGTGGAAAGTTGTATCATGAAATAATATAATGAGGATGGCCATATTTTCCATACTGTCAAAACCACCAATCCACTATATGGTTGAAATAGAAAGAAACAAAAGGTGAATGTTTTGAAATTTTCGAAATTAGTTTTTAGACAATTTTCGGCATATCAAAACCACCAATTGCACTAAGAAGTGAGAAAGAGAGGTAGTGTAAGGCGAATGAGGAAGTAAGGTGACGAAAATAGCGAAAGAATGAAGTAGAACCGTCAAGAATCGAGAAAGATATGAAGTCTGAAAGATGGCTCGAAGAAAAGTCGAAAACGAGAAGAAATCATTTTTTTTATCAACTTTCGGAGCTCCGATAGCATGCAAAAAGAGGAAGAACGAGACATGTGAGATGTGATATGAAAACTAGACCGTGAGTTGAATCCAACGACGTAAAAATGAGGCGAAACGAAGTTATGACGAAGGAGATAGAAGGGCTTGAAATGGTGGTTACTGGTGGTGGTTTGCTGGGCGGGTCTGTATATTTCTTTTGAAATTTGGGGCCAAAATATAATTTTTTGAACTTTTTCCGTTTCAAATCTGATGGCAGGGGAAAAATTGATAGTAACTTAAATAGTACAAGGGTATGCGTGAAAATAAGAGTAGTCTGAGGGGGTCATTGAAAATCGTAAAAAAGTATAGGGATAAAAATGAAATAATCTCACAAAATTATCAGAATTTGAGAATGGGATTTTGACGGCTTTTGAAACAACACTACAATCTTCTGCAGTCTTTATCATCAAAATACAAAATCACTAATGCTTGGAACAAAAATTAATTATTAAAGCAAAAGAAAAAGAAAAATTGAGACATGCATTCGATGCGTTTTGATTGGTAATTCGAGAACAAAACATAAATTATTAAAGCCAAAGAAGAAGGAAAAAAAAAAAAAAAAAAAAAACTTAGACATGTACACTACAATCTTCTGCAATCTTTATAATCAAAATACAAAATCACAAATGCTTGGAACAAAAAATAAATTATTAAAGAAAAAGAAAAAGAAAAACAAAGACATTCACACTACAATTTTCTACAATCTTTATAATCAAAATACAAAAACACAAATGTTCGGAACAAAAAATAAATTATTAAAGCAAAATAAAAAGAAAAACATAGACATGTACACTACAATTTTTTGCAATCCTTACAATCAAAAACAAAAACATAAATGCTTGGAACAAAAAATAAATTATTAAAGCAAAAGAAAAAAAAAAAAAAAAAACAGAGACATGCACACTTGTTGATCTCTTTTCTTTGATGGGTCACCATTTGTATCTTACTTACTAGCGGTAACCCGTGCGATGCACGGAAAAATAGATCATATATATTTTGTGTGATAAATAAATTATTTTAATCTTAAATTATGTCTTAATAGCGACAAGCCATAATGTTAAGCCATCTGGGTAGATGTTAACAATAACTAACCCACACAATTTTACAATAAAATTTGATATGCATAAAAAATTATTAATTATAAAAATTGTTGAGAATAATAGTATGACTATAGCGATCCCTGTTTTCCTTTCCTTTGTATATTGTATTCCGGACTTGGTTCTGTGGTTGTGTTGTTGTCTCATTCTCATTACCTTTCCTTACTCTTTGTATTTGAGTCTTGGGTTGTGTTGGGCAGGTTTGAAACAGGTTGGTTGTGTTTTGAAACCTAGAGTTGATGCCCAGATTTTGGCCTTCACACTCGAGCGGGGCTTTTGACGCTCGAACGGGCCCTTCGTTGTTGCTTCTCCGCTCGAGCGGGAGTTTTGACGCTCGAGCGTAATTTTCCATCTCCCAGTACTTTTGTCTGCAGGTCTTTAGACGCTCGAGCGGGAGTTTTGACGCTCGAGCGTGACCCTTTGTATTTGTTCCTACGCTCGAGCGGGGAGTTCGACGCTCGAGCGGGAACCATGTCTGCAAAACTTCTGGAAGTGTGCAATCTACGCTCGATCGGCGCTTTTGACGCTCTAGCGTGAGTCTGTGTCTGACGCTCGAGCGGGGGTTTCCACGCTCGAGCGGGGCGACTTTTATATCAATCCGAGATTTCACTTTTTGGATCACTTTTTGATTTCCTTTCTCTCTCTTACTTTTTCAAAACCTCCATTGGAGAGCTTCTCTCTCTAAAACTCAACTTCTCTCTAGGTATTGATCTAGTTAGAGTGATCTCCCACCTTTGAGCCTTTGTAAAAAGTGTCGGTCTTGGTGTGGGCTATCTTTTGATCTGAGAATTTCTTGATTTGGAGCACTTTGAGTTTTCATCATCTTCTCCGTTGAGCTTCGAAATTTGAGGTAGGGATTCCTACTCATTCTTATACGCTTTAACATAGGTGTTGAGCTATTTGTATAAATGGTTGATATTTGGGAAGCTAGGGTTTGAGTTATGTTTTATAAAAAGAGGGGGTTTGTCCTTTGGACTCAAATGTGTATGTTTTGGGTCTTAAAAGGGTGATTATTGATGTTAGTTGATGATATTTAGACCTTTGGATCAATATTGAAAAAAAAGGAAAAAATGCCATGTTTGGGTATAATTGGGTCATTTATGTAATTAATGACATTTATGACGAGAATATGAAATTGAGTTGAAAATAATGAAATTGGCTCAATATGAGATGGAATAGTGAAGTTGGATTTATTAGTCGCTCACTTTTGAAAATGTTGATAAATTATCTGTTGATGCATTTATTATCTGTTTAGAAATAATTGCTTTGGGCTATCGGTGGAGGATAGTCTTGATTGTCGTAGAAAATGCATGATGATTAGGCAAACTAAAACTAATCAATTGAGTAAGCCACCGAATATGGCGGTTGATATAATACAGCAAAATTGTGTATTGATTGAGTGAACTTGTATATGATAATTGCTTATATACATTGTATTGTGTGTGAGGAGATGGGGGATGTACTCCACGGTTTAGGGGAAGATGGGGGATGGACCTCTAAACCGGATTTTGTTTGATATTGATACAGCACCAAAATGTGTATCATTTGTGAAGTATAGAAGTGTTTTTGTTTGATATTGATACAACACCAAAATGTGTATCACGGTTTAGGGAAAAATGGGGGATGGACCTCTAAACCGGGTTTTGTCTTTGATTGATACATCACTAAAATGTGTATTTGTTATGAAGTGTGAAATGTTTAATATGAGTTATTATCTCATCTGAAATAGAAATACTGCTGATATGAAATGGGATCTCATGTAAATTGTTTGGCCAGATTCTGGGCCATAATTATGAAATGATTCATATGAGTTAAACATTTATCATTGGCCAGTGTTTTAGTTATTGCTTATATCATGTTTAGCATATCTCTACTGGGCGTTGGTTCACCCTATATGGGACATCATTTTCAAGTACAGGTAGTATGCCACCTCCAAGGACGTAGCTTGGGAGGCTTGAGGCTGTTGAACTCATTTTGATATTTTTTGGTTGTATTACATGTATATCAAGCCAAGGGCTTGTTTTGTGTAGAGTTAATACTCTCTTTTGTAACCAAGTGTTGACTTGGAAAGTTGTAAGCCTACAGGGCATTTACTTTTGTTGTCAACATGTAATACATTCTGTAATGAATACTCTGATGATATGTAATTATGCTTTATTCTTTTATATCTAAGCATGTCAAGAATGTATGATTTATGGGTTTATTTTGAGGGCGTTACAATGACAATCAGTTGATAACATAAATAACTTGTATCAAACTTAGCAAAACATTAAAAAAGAGAAATTCTATAAACTCGGAAAAGTTATCATAAATTTACTTGGACTTTTAAATCAATGGTGTATATTATTATTGTAGGATCAAATTATGAATAAATATCAACTTTTAATTATAATTTATAAGTAATTTTAAAAAAAAATTTAATCTAAGTTTGTTGCCATGCTCATAAAAAGAACTTCTTAAACAAATCATTAATTGATTATGTTAGCAACTCTTTATTTTTTATTTTCTCTATTAATGTCACACGCATATCATATCAAAGTATAAATCCTTCTCCATAGTTTGAATAATACTTGCATAGTTCCTACATCATTAAAAATTATATAAGAAAATTGTTTTAATCCATTTTATTTATTAAAAAAAATGATGAAAAATTAACTGAATTGTACTTGAAGAAATATAACAAATGATAGCTTTAATCATTATATACCAAAAAAAAAAAAAAATTATATAGGTTACTCAATGAAAAAATGGTCGAATATAAATAAAGGGAATTGACCCATAAATCCTAAAAGGTGGAATTGTAATCTAATCAGTCCCATATTTAATTTTGTACACCCAAAGGTCCCATTATTTGGGGGTGGACAGTTTTGCCCATGAACGTACTGTTTTTGGTTTGGTGATATTATGTTTGAATGATGTGGGTGTATGGAACGTTTGGGAAAAGCTTACTATAGCTTTTTTTGGGTTTAGTAGTGTATGTAGGGTAATCCACGTTATTTATGACCCACACGTTGGTGGCCCACATCATTTTTTGAAACCCACATTTGAACACAACCAATCATTTTGCAAAAAACACACTTTGGTGGACCACATCAAGTTAATGAAATAGAAGTTGATGGCCAATGTCGATTATTTGTGGGATGTAAACATCCAAATGTGGGGCTTCGAAGGATCACATTGTTTTTGTAATCCGCGTAACAAGATCCCACATTTAACGATGTAAATATTGGGTAGAACCGTTTCCGAGTGAGTGATTTACGCAGTTTATACCCCAAAATCCCCCAAAATTCGAAATGCAAATCAATTCCCCAAATTGTTGCGGGTAGATCCCTTCGCCAACAACAACATTCACAAAGCTCATAACGATAACACTAACAAACATAACACACCAACCACCATTGTTCCCCGACACCCCCAACCATGTAACATTACAACAGATACGTTACGTCGAAACAAACAACCACCACACCAACACCACAGCCAAACAATCATAAAAAACATTCAACCATTATGCTTTCTGCAAACACCAATCAAACAAACTATACAAACATTCAACCAGTATGCTTTTCGCAAACACCAATCGAACGCATCCATTAGTTGTGGGATGTAAACATCGGAAAATGTAAAAACATTCAACAATTATGCTTTCCGCAAACACCAATCGAACACATCGATTATTTGTGGGATGTAAACATCGAAAAATGATACATTGCGAACATCGTGACAACGTTTACACCCCCAAAATAACGCCATTAACACACATAACAAATACCCAACAACATTACCATGGCCTCAATCGAAGAACCCAACCCCACGGCCAACAACGTCGAAGCAGACGACTGAGTACACCACCACACAAACTCACACACCTTAACCTCTCCCCTCCACCATGCAACATTCAAATACACATGACCCCCGTCATCCCTAAAAATCTGGCCACACTTGATCTTCCCATAGTGCACACACCGAAATGGGTGTTTGGTGGGGGGGGGGGGGTTTGGAGTACGTCAGGGTTGTGTTGGTATCGACTATGGGGGTTGGTAATGGTTGGGTTTGTTTGGGTGTAGGTTTGGGTTTGTGACATATGTGGGAAAACACTATGACAGTAATGTGAGATGTGTGAATATGTGGGTGTATGCATATGTGTTTTTGGGGTGGGTTGTTTTGGTTTCGCATGTGGGTGTTGGTAGTGGTGGGGTGCGTTTGGGTGTAGGTTTTGTTTTGTGACATATGTGGAAAAACACTAGGACAATAATGTGAGATGTGGGAATATGTGGGAATATGGTAGTATACCTTCGATTGTGTGTCCAAACAAATTAAGGTGTCATTTAAGGGTGGTGTTGGTATTTCATAATGTAGCCGTGTGTAAGGGTCGTGGGTGTGGCTGTTGGTTTTGTGTGTTGTGGAGATGTATGTTGTGTTTTGTCTACTGTAGCTATGTAGGAGTAGTATTGTGGGATGGCATGTTGTTGTTGTGTGTGGATGTGTACTGCAACATGTGTGGTGAGTGAGTTTTTTTTTTTTTTTTTTTTTTTTATGAATGTATGCAGTGTTGCAATGCGTGAATGTAGGTTGGAACTTTTGTGTTGGGGCATATGACGTATATTTATGTAATTGTGTTTGTCTTTGAACTTAGTTGTGCTTGATGGTTTTGTGTAATTTGAACTGTAATAAGAAGTGTTTTATATGTTCACATCGTTCAATAATGTATATGCAACGCGGGCTCGGTGAACATTCACTTTCACATTTAATTACATTTTTCAGAATTCAAATACTCACGAACTCTAGAAACCCACAAAATCCTACCCATATTTGATCTTTCCAAAAATATGCACAGTAAAACAAACATAATCAATGAAATTCAAAAATCCTTTTAAAAATGTTACACAAAGAAAGGGTAAAAAGGTCACCAAATCCATTCCAAAATTAGCAAATGGGATCTTGCAGATCATATTACCAAAAAGAAAGTACTTCCCAGAGTATTAAAAAACAAGGAGGACTCCTTAGACTAAAACTCTCCCAAATAGGATTTTTCAATAATTTCCCCTATAAATAAAGTCATGGATATTGAATTAAATCATATGTGCTCTAAATTGATAGTATAATCTGACAAATCAACTAATAATAACATAAAGATATTAACAAATATATAGTACTTCCTTATCATCTTTGTATTATATTCATTAATTTTGTATATTATATGAAAGCTTTACTCATCTTGATCCTTCAATGAAATGAGGACCAAGAAAACAAATTTGATAAGAAATTCATTCTAAACTTGATTATTGAAAGAACAAAAATTTCAAAGAGAGAATTTAGAGATGGGATTGAAAAAATACTATAACGAATGACAGCCTTATTAAAAAAAAACAAAACAAAACAAAACAAAAACAATGATCTAATGTAAACTATTTTTAATAACTAATAGAAATAATATCAAATTATTACCTTGGATAAATATAGTGATGAAAATTAATTTTGTAAGATTTTTATGCTGTCTTCTCCCATGCAGCCTTCATTATTTCATTATTAATACTCTTCTTATTCAGAGCCAATAATTTATTATTATTATTATTATTATTATTTTATCTTTATCACTTGGTAGATAACAACGAATAATAAAAATTATCAAGAGGAGGTTAAGAATTTAATAGGAGATAAGAAGTTATACATAAGGGCATTTCATAAGATAAAAAAATTTAAAATAAAAAAGATAATGTGATAGAAGGAGAAAAAAAAAAAAAGAGTAAATCAAAATAAAGATTCAGATATATATATATATATAGATTAAGAAATCATATCTTTATCTAAATTTTATTATTTTAATTTTTTGTAAAGCAATTATTTAATCTTTATCTATATCTATAGGCTACGAAATTAATCTTTATAATATTTATCAATTTTAATATGTTTATTTATCTATAAGTCATGAAATTAATTTTTTTAAATAATTTTTTTAATTTTTATCTTTATTTATAGGTCATGAAATAAATTTTCATAAATTATTTATGAAATTTTATATGTTTATCTATACTGAAATTAATTAAAGTATAAAATGAAGGGCGGGAAATGAGTAATTTTGTTTTTTTTTTTAAATCAATTATTTAATCTTTATCTTAATTTGTAGGCTATGAAATTAATTTTTATGAGTTATTTATCAACTTTTATATGTTTATTTATGGGAAAAAATTTTAAATTATCTATAAGTTATGAAATTAATTTTTTTAAAATTAATTGTTTAATTTTTATCTTTATCGGTAGACTATAAAATTAATTTTCAGTTTTTATATGTTTATCTTTATGGAGGAATTTTGAAATTCAAATCTTTATCCATAAGTGATGAAATTAATTTTAATTTTAATCAATCAAACAAATAGAAAATAAAGAAAAATAGAAAACATGAAAGGCAATCAAAGAAGGTTGTCATGTAAGAAAGAGAAAGTTTTAAAATTATGAGGATGTAATTTTGTTTTTTTTAAAAAATTAATTATTTAATCTTTATCTTTATTTGTAGGCCATAAAATTAATTTTTATAAGTTATTTATCAACTTTTATATGTTTATTTATGGGAAGAAATTTTAAATTATCTATAAGTTAAAAAATATGAATAAATCAAAATAAAGATTGAGATATATATGTTTTTTTTTTTTATAGATATATAGATTAACAAATCATATCTTTATCTAAATTTTATTATTTTAATTTTTTGTAAATCAATTATTTAATCTTTATCTATATCTGTAGGTTACGAAATTAATCTTTATAATATTTATCAATTTTAATACGTTTATTTATCTATAAGTCATGAAATTAATTTTTTTAAATAATTTTTTTAATTTTTATCTTTATCTATAGGTCATGAAATAAATTTTCATAAATTATTTATGAATTTTTATATGTTTATCTATAATGAAATTAATTAAAGTACAAAATGAAGGGGAAAAAAAAGGAGTAATTTCATTTAAAAAAAAAATCAATTATTTAATCTTTGAGTTTATTTGTAGGCCATGAAATTAATTTTTATAAGTTATTTATCAACTTTTATATATTTATTTATGGGAAGAAATTTTAAATTATTTATAAGTTGTGAAATTAATTTTTTAAAATTAATTGTTTAATTTTTATCTTTATCAGTAGACTATAAAATTAATTAATTTTCAGTTTTTATATGTTTATCTATATGGAGGAATTTTGAAATTCAAATCTTTATCCATAAGTAATGAAATTAATTTTAATTTTAATTAATCAAACAAATAGAAAATAAAGAAAAATAGAAAACATGAAAGGCAATCAAAGAAGGTTGTCATGTAGGGAAGAGAGTTTTAAAATTATGAAAATGTAATTTCGTTTTTTTTTTTAAAATCAATTATTTAATCTTTGTATTTATTTGTAGGCCATGAAATTAATTTTTATAAGTTATTTATCAACTTTTATATGTTTATTTATGGTAAGAAATTTTAAATTATCTATAAGTTATGAAATTAATTTTTTGAAATTAATTTTAATTATAATTAATCAAACAAATAGAAAATGAAGAAAAATAGCTAAAACATGAAAAGCATTATCTATAAGTTATGAAATTAATTTTTTAAAAATAATTGTTTAATTTTTATCTTTATCAGTAGACTATAAAATTAATTTTCAGTTTTTATATGTTTATCTATATGGAGGAATTTTGAATTCAAATCTTTATCCATAAACAAATGAAATTAATTTTAATTTTAATTAATGAAACAAATAGAAAATAAAGAAAAATAGAAAACATGAAAGACAATCAAAGAAGATTGCCACATAAGAAAGAGAGAGTTTTAAAATTATGAGAATGTAATTTCGTTTTTTTTTTTTTGAAAATCAATTATTTAATCTTTATCTTTATTTGTAGGCCATGAAATTAATTTTTATGAGTTATTTATCAACTTTTTTATGTTTATTTATGGGAATAAATTTTAAATTATCTATAAGTTATGAAATTAATTTTTTGAAATTAATTTTAAGTTTAATTAATCAAACAAATAGAAAATGAAGAAAAATAGATAAAACATGAAAAGCAATCAAAAGAGGTTGCCATATATGAAAAAGGGAGTTTTAAAATTATGATAATTTAGGAATAAATATTTGGAAGCTTTTAACAAAACAATTACATTTGGTTATATATATATATAATATAGATATAGATAGATAGATATACTAATTAATCATCTGCATAGCAAAGAGAAATTACATGGTTACTTAAATTTTTATTGCTAGTTGTTCTTGAAGCCAAAATAAAGAAAAAAAGAGAGATATACTCCACAGTGGGATAAAAACCGAGGATTTGGATTACCACAAAATGTTGAGAAATTTGTGTCAGCACACTTTTGGCCTGTAACATCAACATCAATAGAGACACGCACACTATAATCTTCTACCATTTTTATAATCAAAATACAAAATCATAAATGTTTGACAAAAATAATAAATTATTAAAACAAAAGAAAAGGAAAAACCGAGACATGCATTTGATGCATCTTGACTGATAATGTGAAAGGTAGGGGGGTGGGTGGTGGTCACCGTTGATAAATGATATTTGTAGTACGGGATTGCTGTAGTCGAAGATTGCTAGTGTTCACTGCTGATAAAGGAAGTTGATGAAGTACATGTATAGATATTTGTAATAGTGGATTGCTAGAAGTAACGGTTTAAGGGGATATGAATAGACGGGGTGGATTTTTGTTTTACATCTATCTCTCGTAGGAGTTGAATGTGGAAGAGTAATGGTTTAAGGGGATATGGATGCATGGGTTATGTGCCATTTTGGGAACATAGTAAAAAGCCACGTTGTTGGACAAAATGTCCAAAAACGTGGCTGCCAAAAACGCAATAAAATCCCTTTAGGAAGTGCCAAAAACGCAGCTCTAAAATTACAAATTTGGGCCTATGAAAAAAAAATAAAAAAAAAAATCTCTTATGTTGGGTAAGGGTATTTTGGTCATTTTAATTTGATTTGACATCATAAATAAATATTAAACTAAAAAGCAAAAAGCCAGCTTTTTACCAACTTCTCAAAACAACCATATATATATATATATATATATCTATTGTAGGAGTTGTGGATATGATGAATATTTTATTCTTTTATTTTTATTTTATATTTTATTTATAAACGTGGGAGAGTAACGTGGAAGAGTGGGACTATTTTTATTTACAACAATGATTCATCTCACTAATTTGGGAGCACTAATTGACCACTAATGAGGTGGAAATTAAAAAAAAAAAAAAAAAAAGGCAAAACATCCCATTATGTGGGACCTACACCATTTTAGAGCTATTAG